>JBAMJV010002908.1:0-118431 GCA_037951105.1 Echinarachnius parma | reverse complement strand
CCTGCATGTGACGTCACAAAGATGACGTCATTTTTTTTTCGCCCGGACTCAGTTTTTTTACGGGGGTTCCGAAAGTGATTTTACAAGTTGATTTTTTTATTTTACCGGGTTTTCCCACGAGGAAAATATGTTTGTATTAGTAATCTTCATGAAAATCTACCTTAGATACAGTAAAACACAATTTTGAGGCAGTTTTCTTGTCACCATACCTTTAAATATATTTTTCACGAAGAAAACAAATAATTGACACACTAATAAATGTGCCACATTATGTAGGATCCAACAACATAGCCTACAGCCAAGAATGAGTCCCGAAGGAGCGTAGCGACCGAGGGATGGGGCAGAACCAGAGGGGGAGGGTTAACACCCCCCCCCCCCCCCCCCCCCACACGGGGAAGATTTTTCAGTTATACAGGGTGTCTCAGAAAGAATGCAACACCTAGGATCGTTAATTTCATCAACACCATCGATCAAATGTCATTGTTTTTGTTTGATTAGGTAGAACATTCTTTTTCCAACAATATGATACCATAAGCATTGCTTTTGGGTAAGGCGTTTTGGTCCTAGGGCCATTTTTCTGAGGCAATGTCGTTTCCTAAATTTGCTTCTTTTTCGTCTCCAGCGATCCTCGTAATACTGAGGCATTTTCCCCCAAAGGCCTCCCATATAATTAGTTGTACATACGAATCGCATGACTGCTCTCCCTTTGATAAGGAAGACAGTGTTGCGTAATCGAGTACCCCGAATGGTATGGCTCGCATTGTCTTCCTTATCAAAGGGAGAGCAGTCATGTGGTTCTTTTGTACAACTAATTCTATGGGAGGCTATGGGGCGAGAATGTTTCAGCGTTCAGAGGATCGCTGGAGACGAAAAGAAGCAAATTTAGGAAACGACATTGCCTCAGAAAAATGGCCCTAGGATCCAAACTCCTTACCCAAAATCAATGATCATGGTATACTTTTGTTGGAAAAAGAATGTTCTACCCAATCAAACAAAAAAATATGACATTTAGTCGATGGTGTTTAATATGAAATTAACGATCATAGGTGTTGCATTCTTTCTGAGACACCCTGTATACTTGAAACGGTGCAATCTGGTGCATACCTTGATAGGAAATTCGGGCTTAAAATTAGCTAAATCTGGGAAATCGTGTTATGATTTGATCGACCAGAAATTTTAAATAAATTTTTACGAAGAATATGTCACCTATAATTTCCAATGGCAATATTAAGCTTGGCGCTGTTAAAGCTTTAATATTAGACAATTTATCAAGCAAGTTTCATAGGTTTCACATATAAACCCCCCCCCCCCCCCAAAAAAAAAAAAATTGTAATATCTATAGACAGTCGCGCGACAGATTGTACCTTTCTAGCGATTTCGCGCTTTCTTCGACCAGCTCAAATGTTGGATTAAGTTCTCGCTAACAGTGGCGTAGACAGGTTCTTACACTTGGGGGGGGGGGGGGGGTGACATTTTCCCCCGGCCGAGACCACCTGCCAAAATGTTTCGAGACCGAGGGAATTTGGGCAAAATTGGGCAAAGACCTAAGGGGGCTCACAATTTGTTTTGTGTGCAGGGGCTCATGCCCAACCACACTCACAGGGTTGCCAACTTTGAGCCGGGAAATTCGGGAGTTAAGATTGACTGTATCTGGGAAAGCGTGTTATGATTTGGGGGGATGTGGGAGGGGGTGTCCCCCCTTTCACGGTAGGAAGCTTTTGCATTTTTGGACTTGAAATTGTGCAATCTGGTGCATACCTAGATAGAAAATTCGGGAGTAAGATTAACTGCATCTGTGTTAGCATAATATGACTTGATCGACCAGAAATTTTTAATATAATTTTCACGAAGAAAACAAATAATTGACACACTAATAAATATGCACCCCAACACACACACATATTATATTTATTTTCATACATAGGTCCAACATAAACCATATGCCACATTATGTAATATCGAACAACATAGCCTACAGCCACGAATGAGTGCCGAGAGAGCGAAGCGACCGAGGGCTGGGGCAGAGCCATAGGGGGAGGTTTTGGGAGGGGGTATCCCACTCCCGCGGTTAAGATGTTGCATTTTTATACTTTTTATACTTTATACTCAGCCAGGGCCCAGAGCAATGCCAATGCAGGCACACGGGAACTACATGCCCGGTAGAGTAAAAGTACTCACCCCAGACCATACACAAGTTACACAACAAACCGAGCTAATCTGTTCGCGCGCAAAGCGCGCAGCGAAAACTGGGATGTATATATTAGATTTTGAATGTTAGAATTAAGTCTTAGCTCATACATTTTATACAACTCTCACACACACAAACACACGCACCTACACAGACACACATACACATACATTCAAACACACACACACACACACACACACACACACACACACACACACACACACACACACACGCACAAACAAAAATGTATTTCCTAAAACCTGGGGGGGATGATTGTACATGTCATCCCCCTCCTTGTGAGGTGGGGGGATGCATAGTCACACCAAATTTTGAAGTGTAAAACTACCTGGAATCAACGTCTGCTCCTTTCGTCTTAGTCTGGCTGTTGGGGCCAGGGTTGACTTCTATGTCTCCTGCTCTCATGTGGTGGATCTTGGAGATGAACAGCTTCCATAGACATTTCCCTTGACCCTTCTTCAGGCTCACACAGGATTCAAAATATGACATTTGTTGTGAGACAGCTTCTTGCTACAAATAGAGAGGGAACATAAATCCGAAATGACATTTGATGAAGAATTTGCAATACCTTCAGCCGCCTGACACACTTCGTCAAAGAGAAATGCAATGCTTTCATTAATCTTCTTAAATTGTACATAACTAGGACTACGTTCTCGAAATTTAGTTTAAACAAGTGCCATCAGGAAATTTATGTATTCCGGTCGTAGGAAGAACAACAATGTAGTAGTTAAGCAAGGATGATACATCTGGTTACAGCTCGTTATTCTGAATGTTCGTTATTCCGAAGGTTCGATTATTCTGAATGTTCGTTATTCCGAAGGTTCGGTTATTCTGAAGGTTCGTTAGTACGAAGGTTCGTTAGTCCGAAGGTTCGTTAGTCCGAAGGTTCGTTAGTCCGAAAGTGAAATCGGGTTCGTTAGTCCGAAAAATAAATCGGGTTCGTTAATCCGAAAATTAAATCGGGCTCGTTATTTCGAAAGTTTGTTAGTTCAAAAATGAAATCTGGTTCATTATTCCGAAGGTTCGTTAATCCAAAAAGGAAATCAGGTTCGTCATTCCGAAGGTTCGTTAGTCCAAAAATGAAATCGGGTTCGTTATTCCGAAGGTTCGTTAATCCGAAAATGAAATAGGATTCGTTAATCTGAAAATGAAATCGGGTTCAATAGTCCGAAAATGAAAAAAACTACGACGTAGACATGTTGGATTGGTTTCCGAATCAGTAAGGAATTTGATTCTGATTTCATGCAATGTTGCCTGGGCAAATTGATTTAGAGCTAATGGCTGCGGCTGCATGCATGCATGCTGCTATACAAATAATAATATTAATAATCATGATTTTTGAAGGTTTTGCATGTCGATTCGTCTTCACCGTGTGTGTGTGTGTGTGTGTGTGTGTTCTACGATTTCAAGATAAAATGAAAATTCTGGAAAGCGCGCACAATCTGAAGGGCACAAGGATGGCAATATCTGATGACCTACCTATGAGAGTAAGTAGAGAAAGAAAGATGCAGATGAGGGTTCTGAAGGAAGCCAGGAATGCAGGAATGAAAGCGCACTTCTCCCGCCAAGAGCCAGCGAAGTTGATGGTAGATGGGAAGCATCTTCCAAGGCAGAAGCAAGATGAATTCTTGGAAACCCTGCTATCCAGAAGACAGCAGGAATAACGCCAAAGAATAGGTGAATATAGCAGCTCATTTTCGTTTAGATTATTTTTTTTTTTCATATCAAAAGACAAGATTACTTTGGAGGTAAAGAAACGTAATCTTCACTCAGTTGAAAAGGAAGAGGAGCACTAATAAACGCATAATTAAAGGAGCAATGAGAAATACTTTAAACAAAAACAAATGACAACAGTAGTCTGACAGAAAATAGAAAACTGAAATAAACTGACTTTATTAGTACAATAGACTCTTATAAAGTTGTGGAACCGAAAAAGCCCAGATGAAGAAACATTATGGAGGAAATGGGAAAACTTTAAATATTTGCATGAACTAGTCTATAATGACAATATCTGACGCTAGATGCAGATATCTTGAAATGAATGTTTAATTCAAGCAAACATAAATGACTACGCCATTAAAATGGATATAAGGTGTAAAGTTATTTTATAATATTTCTGTATTCAATAAGGATATATATGAGATGTCAATGATATTGATATATATATATATTTGTTGAGCTGAAATATTTGTATGTATTTGATGATATTGTGGTTATCTACATGTATCCGAACCACACTCATTTTTGGCACATTTAAGGGAATGTAGGGCACACTGAGCATATTGAACAAACACAAACATTTATTGAATTTGGGTTTTCCAGGGATTTTTGTTTTGGTTCACATTTGTTTCTTAAATTACAATGCAAAAATGGGGTATTAAAGGAATTTGAAATTATATTTTATAATTTAAAATTGAATGTGTGTTAATTATGCCTGTGCCTCAACATGCCTTATACAGGGATGTGTTTGGTGTTGAAATAGAATATTTGGAATTGCAAGCTAAGGTGTGTGGATTAATCTGGTATATTGATTATAATTTGACCCACATCCCTTATTTGGGTCAACTGGTATTTTAGAGTTGAAATGAAAGTTATTAAAGTAGAACCTTTTCTCTCTCTTAAGGGGTGTGAATTATTATTTTGTATAATTTTATTTTAATGAAATGTTTAAATAAATGGGAAAAAAGAACAGGGTAAAAGCGTGGGAGAAAAAAAGAAATGAAAGAGAGAAATTTAATCCAATTTATTGGAATGAAAGTACACTTCAAAGTAATGTTATGAATTATTACTTTCTCTCTCTCTCTCCCCCTCTATCTCGAGGAATGGCAACTTATTTTTGGCGTGTATTAGTTTAAATTTAATTTTTTAATTTGTTTAAATTTGTTTTAAAAATGTATTGTACAATACAAACCAAATAAGAGAGAGGCTGGTTAATTAAGGGGGATAGGGAATAAGCGAAAATAGTGAAAAAAGGGCAGATTAATTGACTTCTATTTACTGTGGAAGTTATGAAGAAAGGTTAAATAATTGATTCATATGGGTAATTGGAATATAGAAGTGCAAATATATTCATATTTTGGTATGTGTTTTTTTTTGTTTTTTTTGGCGCGCGCGTTTTATACATGTTTGTCTCTTGGGGTATTCACATTCACTTAGGTAAAAGGACATACTTATTATCATGATACATTTATATTTAGTGAAAAGCAATTAATATTGAACCTACTTAGTTATAAAAGTTTTATAGAAACAGTTTTGGAATGCTAGGGTGCAAAGAGCAGATAAATTGGGTTGATAAATTGATGCATTCTAAAAAATAAATTTGGGGAAGAGGGATGGGGTTCTCCTTATTTAATTTTTGGAAAAGGACATAGTTGCATGGTGATGCATTTATTATAAGTAAAGGATAATATAAGTTTTATACTGATCCCTCTCTTTTTTTTCTTCTTTTTTTTGAAAGTTGGAAATGACAGGGATATGATTACGCAAATAATGTTTTTTATGCATTTCTTATTTTCTACAGTATATTAAAACAAAAATGTGGTATCGTAAAGTGGTTATCTTTATAATGTGCATGATGACATGTTAAAGTAACTTGTAGAAGAGAATTAATGCATAACTATGACTTGTTTACGCACGATGATAATCAGACAAGGGGCGACTCCTTTTGTTCTGGTACGCTCTTGTGTGATTTGTATAGAGGAAGGTTCTAGATTACTGTCTAGATGTGCATTGGTACAGAAGGGACATTAATATAACCAGATGAAATAGTTGTTTTGTAAGCTACTGCCTATCATATTCAGTGGTCTTTTAGTTGTGCCTTATAAATTTGAATACAGTACCATCTGTCAGTGGTATTTGGGAACATGACCTAAATGGGGATAATGAGTGAATATATAGCCTGTTATTATGCAAAACATGTTTGTCCAATATACCGTGTGCAATAGACCGCTTCTGGTGGTGTGTGCGAGTGGTATGCGTGTGGCGTCGGACTCCACGTCGGCGGGCTTAGCAGGGATGACCATGTCCGGCAAGCTAGCTTGCCGGACTTGGTTACTATTGTTGGGCTTGACGACGGGGAGGCTGACGTCATGCGCATGTTATTTGCATACATTACAGGGGCGGTCTATTTGGGTATCGTAAAGTGGTTATCTTTATAATGTGCATGATGACATGTTAAAGTAATTTGTAGTAGAGAATTAAGGCATAACATAACAATGAAAATATTGGGGGGGGGGGGGGGGCGAACATATCATTTCGCCCCCCCCCCCCCCCAATATTTCCGAAAATGAGGAAGAAAAAATCAAGTGACATAATGCCAAAGAGGGGAAAGACACATTTATCAATAATTAATCTTCAAAATAGCCGTTTTCTAGTTTGAAAAGGACTGTAAATCTCTTTTTTTGCCACGCGCTTCGCGCGCATACAGTTTCTCATATTGCAAGTTTCATTTGGGTTGCGGGAACTCACATTTCGAAATGTGTTGGGCTGTGTAATTTCTCAAACGAAGTTAATTAAACCCTCATCTATAGATAGCCCATCGTCACAGAAAATAAAATAATCTGAAATATATCTTTCAGTCAATTCGGTCCATATGCGCTGAACGCAAATCATATTGGTATACACATTTGAAAGTGGTGAAGATTGTCTCCCTCCCTTTGTCATTATGTATGTTTGGTTCAATACTTATATACTTCATATTACGTGAAATTTCTGTCTCAGGTGTGCACCAAATCGCACAATTTCACGCCCAAAAATACAAAAGCTTCCTACTGTGAGAGGGGGACACCCCCTCCCAGACCCTCCCCCGCTCGGTCGCTTCGCTTCCTAGCAATGTCTCCCCTCCAGTTTTAGAAGTTGTTGACGCCCTTGCTTAGTTTCATGGGAGCCCAATGCCCTAGACTATATCGATGGCTCTATGGTATACAGGATCACGTGGATCCATCTCATGCAAGGCTCAATCTTTTCCTCGCTATGCCCTTTAACAATACGTTATGAGTATAGGTTCACTATTTTATACAATTTTAACGGCCATGATCTTGATAGGGGTTGCAAATGTCTGAAATCTGAAAGCTTCCGGGGGCTCTGCCCCCTGGACCCCCATTATTGTCCCCAAATGTGGGTGCCCCCCCCCCCCCCCCAAAAAAAAAATCAGGTCTTCGAGCCATCAAGACACTTTCAATGAGCGCATAATAAAAACTTCCGGGCATGCCAATGTGGGGCTTTTAGCTCTCTCACTGGTCACTCTGGAAATTGTTTTCAAATTTCGCCCCCCCCCCCCCCCAATATCAAAAACGGATCGACGCCCATGCACGAAATAATCAGGCAAGGGGCGACTCTTTTGTTCCGGTACGCTCTTGTGTGATTTGTATAGAGGAAGGTTCTAGATGTGCATTGGTACAGAAGGGACATTGATAAAACCAGCTGAAATAGTTGTTTTGTAAGCTACTGCCTATCATATTCAGTGGTCTTTTAGTTGTGCCTTATAAATTTGAATACAGTACCATCTGTCAGTGGTATTTGGGAACATGACCTAACTGGGGATAATGAGTGAATATATGGCCTGTTATTATACAAAAAAATGTTTGTCCAATAGACCGTGTCCAATAGACCGCTTCTGGTGGTGTGTGCGAATGGTATGCGTGTGGCGTCGGACTCCCCGTCGGCGGGCTTACCAGGGGTGACCATGTCCGGCAAGCTAGCTTGCCGGACTTGGCTACTATTAGGGACTTTTCGCTAGTGTGGACGAGAACGAGTTTCCCGTTCTGAAACGACCGTTTCAGGGTGGCCCAGAAATAACGGAACGGGGTATTTGCCATTGTGAAGAAACGTACATAATAGGTTCACTGGATAGATACCAAACAAAAAACTACTTGACCAAATTACTGTTGTTGATATAAAATTTCTTTTTAAAAGATTATCTATCCAGTGAACCTAGTCTGTATGTTTCTTTATAATGGAAAGTACCCCGTTCCGTTATTTCTGGGCCACCCTGTATAAGCAAATAATATGCGTATGACGTAATACTCCCCGTTGACAAGCTTAACAATAGTAACTAGGTCCGTCAAGCTCCGGCATACTTAGCTTGCCGGACCTAGTTACTATTGTTAAGCTTAATCTTGTCAACGGGGAGTATGTACGTTATACGCATATTATTTGCATACATCACAGAAGCGGTCTATTGGATCTAGTCAACCCGTCCTGTTCACTACCTGTTCGCTGCCTTTCAACCATCTTCGCTTTTAGTCAACACTCATGTCAAACACTCACATACACACATACACATGCGCACCGAACACTTAAATACTCAAACTTCAACACAGACACACACACACATACACGCATTCAATCACACAAACACACACACACACTTACACATACGCATACTCACACGCACAAACATCCACTCCCGCACGCACGCACGCACGCACGCACTCGCACTCAAACAAACACAAATGCACACAAACACCCCACACATGCGCACACACAAACACAAACCCTTACACACGCGTATACACACAAACACAACATTAATAAAACTCCCACACATACGCATACAGATACACAACACACACCTACACAAACACAAACACATGAATGCACACTCACAAATGCACACAAACAACCACACACGCACATCCACACACACACAAACACACGCACGCACACTCATCCACGCGAGCACTCAAACAAACACAAACACACGCACACACTCAAACAAAAACCCATACCCGTATACACATACGCATATACACACACGCACGCAGGCACTCGCATTCCAACAAACACAAACACATATACACTCACAAACACACACACACGCACAAATGCGCACACACGTACACAAAGCCACAAACGCACACATTCAAACACACACGCATACACCAGTTACATAATCCACCACACATACACATACACACGTATAAAACACACACACACACACACATATTACATGTCGATACTTCTCTGATTACGTAATTCTGAAGACGGTGCACTGGATTTTCCGACGAACCTGAAATCGGGCATGAACTAGTGCTCAGATTGGCCAGACGACGAGAGAGAACGTAAGTGACGTAATTTATCGCCTAAATGACGTCATTTCTTCTAGAAGGGGCCACAAATATGGGTGTTCACTGCAGTTTGGGGTACAATTGTTTTACTTGGCATACAAACTCCTTGGATCAAAAGAAGAAAATTTATCCAAAGAGACACTCTGTATCAATTATGGAAATTAGGCATAATTTGCATAGATACAGAGTGTCTCTTTTGACGAATTTTCTTCTTTTGATCCAAGGAGTATGTATGCCAAGTAAAACAATCGTACCCCAAAATGCAGTCATGGACCCCTTAACCACCCCACTACTCGTCGTCCTCAGTTTTGCGAAAAGTCCGTATTGTTGGGCTCGACGACGGGGAGGCTGGCGTCATGCGCGTGTTATTTGCATACATTACAGAGGCGGTCTATTTAGTTTTTTTTTTTTACTATCATGGTCACATGTATTCAGGGCCGTGACACGTTTATATTCAAAATGGGTACTGGACAGTTAGGGGTATTGATGCGTTTTACTTTGCTGCTTTGGGAGCAGTTGTGGAATGCTATAGAATATTCATATAAGCTGTGTATTATTGTAAAGCGAAAGGTGGTGTGAGGGCACTGATGCATAATGAACGGTCATGAAAGACTTCCTAAAAAGGGACCACTCTGGGATGCAAATAATGCAGATTAATGGTATCTGGTCCCAATAATTGTACATCCATGGTCAATTTGTTTATTTTGTTTCATTGAGTATTGTTATTGGGTGGTATTTTTTAGATAAGGTGTTTAATCTGTTTATATGCAAAATAATGCTTTGGTATGAAGAATGTATAGTTGATGTTTATATGAACAGGCCTGGCAACATTAGGTAATGGTGACATTTTTTTACTGAAAGGGTTAAGACCAGGTGAATTAGTTGCTTTATTTAGAGGATTCGAGATCTTTAAGGTATACATGGTATATGCCATGTTAAAGGAATGTGTGGACTATTGTAGTAGATGTTTACTCTGATGTATGGCAGGTGCGTGCATCATCATTACTTTGAACAGACGTGCGCGCATTGTTTGCATGCACTGCTCAGGAGGTTTATTATTAATTGATGATAAGTGCATGCACTTCCCTATGCACATCATCGGTAAGGTATTTGTGTTGTCTTTCTTTTGAAATGTAATGGGCTTAAAAGGCAGCTCTTGATTTGAAAGAAAAAGGCAAAGATTAGTCAAAGAGTAAATGTTTTTTTTTTTTTTTTTTTTAAGGTAGGGTCATACTGTCACATAGTGACTTCGTTTTAAGATATTTGGGCATCCACACTTGACCATAAATTCAGTCATGTGTGAATGCTTCCTTTTTATTTAATATGTGAGCATGGGTTTTAGGCTATAAGGCCCCGGATTTGTATATGTTTAGTGTGCACCCAAGCTCACTGTTAAGGGTTACTGATGTATGATTGAGCTTAAGATAGAACCAGTAATACCCCTGATGGAATAATAGGGAGTGTGTTCATGCAAAGTGAGAATTGTATAGAGATAGTGTGTACAGAAGCTGAATGTTTATTGTACACGTGAGTGAAGTTTAGATAGGACAATTGTGAAAGTTGTTCATTCAAAGAGATGGTTGAATAGTTTTGGTATGTAATGCCTAGTACCTATCCAGGGTAGTGAAGAGTGGAACTGGTTTCGACTAGTTTTGTGTGATTGGGTCACCTCCAGTAAGTTGCATTTAGTATGATTTTGGGCGGGAACATTCTTTTGTTCATGTGCGTTGGATTTGGGTACTGTAAGTTATAGTGGATGTGAGAGAA
This sequence comes from Echinarachnius parma, assembly GCA_037951105.1. Lineage (NCBI taxonomy): Eukaryota > Metazoa > Echinodermata > Echinoidea > Clypeasteroida > Echinarachniidae > Echinarachnius > Echinarachnius parma. Next base: position 107,391 of record JBAMJV010002908.1, on the reverse strand, counting down.
TAGTCAAGTGACACAGATAGCTTCAGTCACTGAGTATGGAAGGTCGTGAATTTGAGCAGGTGATACACCAGATACCAGCCTGATGTTGGGCTAGAGTATTAGTTAATTTTATGCCGGAAAGCACCCAGCAATCCAACCACCATGATGCTGGGTAAAGCCTCCTCCACCTTGCCGTCACCATACCTCTTCATCGACATCTGTCACCAAAAATCTGTAAGTTTTGTTGAATGATTTCATTGTGTATAAGTTTAGTAATACATGTACATGTATGTTATATTTATATATAGCTCATACACTCAATACTTTACCAGCTTAATTATATGATTTGACAATTATATATATATTTGAGATGAGTTAATATTTATGCATACGGTTATTAGTTTATAATGTCAAAACTTTAAAGCACATTAACTTTAAAGTGTATTTGTATTTCATTGATGCTTTGAAAGCCTGATTTATTTTATGTTAAGAAAATATGTAATGAAATAGCATGGACAAATTGCATATTTCCTAATTATTTATGCGAGGCATTTGGATGTAATGATTGTAGAAATTGTGCCTTTTGTATGTGATATATGTGAAGATTAGATGAGTTCACAAATTACCTTTGCATTATATTATGTGTTAAATTGTATACATGTGTTTCATGTTTATGATTACGGCTATACAATACACATATTCATTGTCATAATCATTATGTGATAGCTGGTGTTTAATTGTAAACGGAGGAAGCAAATGTTATGAACTATTGGCTTTAACCTTCCCCCATTAGGAACCAGCTGGGCTATACGACTATCGTCAACTCTAACTTCGGCTCTACGAGCATCTTCAACTCTACGAGCATCTTCAACTCTAATGACTACTCTACGACTATTGTCAACTCTAACTTCGGCTCTAACGAGCATCTTCAACTCCACCGAGTATCTCTAACTCCGGGCTATGTCACGCCAAGCTACAACGGAGATCTCCAATCCGCCGTTCATCCGACCCGAGCTCCGATGATCCAACCGTCATACCGGCTTCCATCCGGCTCCGCGTTGGCACCACTGGGTCTTCGAACCGGCTCCGGCACGACTCCGCAACTCCAGTCATCTCGACTACGGGCCTAGATGTCCACAGTATCGCGGTGCAGTCGATCGTCATCCAATACGCTCGTCATGGGGAATCCAACCACCGCGCGCTTCACATCATTGCAGACTGGGTCTGCAACTTCGACGCAATGAACTCTCGCGAGAGCTACTACAGCCGACGCCCGTACCTTCATGTCTACGCAGACTGGGTCTGCAACCTCTCCAGAACTATTAAGGTGCTATTCACCCAGTAATTTATCCCCATAAGGCAGAACAGAAATAATAATGTAACTCAACTACCCCTGATTATTATTATTTTGTGATTTATGGCGCCAGGTAAATTATGTTTTGTTTAGTTCGTTAATTGGATCCAATTACTTTTGTTTTATTTGATTCAGCTTGTAAAACGATTGCCTAGTATGTGCTTCCATATTGATTTATATATTATAGTATGTGTTAATTTCAAACCAATGATGGTTTCATGTTAATAAACAAAATATCTTAAATTATATCTTCCGCATGTCGTGCCTTATTTCTTTGCATAGTAATCTAATATTCTATAACAGAACCACATCTATCATATCAGACTTGGTAAATACAGTACCTAGATCTGACACATACTAGGTAAATATTGAGGGAATAATTGTCTTGATATGAGGGGGGAGCTTGACGGAGTAGGCCTACTTCCGGATTTTTAATTTTTGTTTGTTTTTTATGTTAGTTCTCGATGGTGGACAGGGTTGGGTGGGGAAGGGTGCGTGTGTGTTGTGTACGGGTTGGGGTCTGCTCACAGTCAATATGTTTTTTGATACGTCATGTAGGTTTTGTTGTAGTTATTTGTTTTGTATAAACATGCTCACGGGGGATACAGATCACGCGGTAATTATAAAGATTTTATATACCTGTAAAATAAAATGGTGATTTTTTCTTGGATTACTTTAAATGTAAGAGGGTTACGGAATAAAGATAAAAGAACACGCATTTTTGAATGGTACAAATGTAAAGGATCTGATATTTCTTTTTTACAGGAAACATATAGTACTATAGAAGTAGAAGAACAGTGGAAGAAGGAATGGGGCGGGCCAATGTTCTTTAGCCATGGGTCAAACCATAGTAGAGGTGTTCTTATTTTATTTTCGCCCCTTTTAGATTTTAAACGGGATGCAGTTGTAATAGATGAAGAAGGGAGGTACATTATATTTAAAGGGGAAATACAAGGGGTTAAATTTTTGTTGGGAAATGTGTATTTCCCTACAAGAGACAAAGTACAATTACAGGTTGATTTTTTGAATAAGCTAGATAAAAGTATATGTGAAGTTTTTGATAAGGATTATTCGGTAATATTAGGGGGAGATTTTAACACTATAATGGAAGGGGGCATGGATTATGAAGGGCCAAATATTAAATTAAAATCTAGGTTTATTGAGGTATTAAAAAGTTTTTTGAATAAATATGATTTAGAAGATATATGGAGGAAAAGGAATCCTAATGTTAGACAGTTTACTTTTAGACAAAGGTCGCCCTTAGTCCAAAGTCGTTTAGATTATTGGTTTATATCATGTAGTTTAGAAAAATTAGTGAATAAGTGTGAAATTTTGGTATCGATAACACTGGATCATTCGGGCATTAAATTACAATTTCAGCATTTAGTGGATAAGTTTGTTTTTGGAAAATCGTATTGGAAATTTAATAATAGTTTATGTATGGATACAAATTTTGTTGAGGGGATGCATGATATAATATTTGAATTGAAAAATGAATGGGGACCTAGGATTTCGAATAAAGTAATATTTTGGGATTTTTTGAAAATGAAAATGAGGGAATACGCCATGAAATATTCACGTGAAAAGGCGAAATAAAGGAAACTTGAAATAGAGACGTTGGAGACTGAAATTAAGGATTTAGAAAATCAGTTAGTCGACGGGGCATCTAGGTTTGTTATTGATAGTATTAAATTGAAAAAAGATAAGTTGAATAAATTGTATGATTTTTCTCGACAGGGCATTAAAGTTCGTTCTAGAGCAGCTTAGTTTGAAGAAGGGGAGAATAATACTCAGTATTTTTAACAATTGTTGAAAGTAAATAAGAGGAAAAGTGTCATTAGAGAAATGTATAAGGAAAATGGAGAAATTACTAGGGATAAAAATGACATTTTAAAAGAGATAAAGACATTTTATGAAAAATTATATTCTTTGAGGAATGATAGTGGTCAAAAGAATGGTTTATTTTTTGATGATATTTTAAAGTTAAGTGAACAGAATAAAGAATTATGGGAAGGTAAAATGACGAAAGATGAGTGTTTTAAGGTTTTGAAAGAAATGAAATGGAATAAATCCCCTGGAAATGATGGGTTCACGGTGGAATTTTATGATACATTTTGGCCCTTATTAGGGGATTTGTTGGTAGAAGTATTGAATGAAACATTTGCAAGGGGGGAATTGACGGTATCTCAAAAACAAGGGACTATAACATTGATAGAAAAAGAGGGAAAAGATGCGAAGCATATTAAAAATTATAGACCCATTACACTGTTAAATGTAGACTATAAAATATTATCGAAGGTTTTAGCAACTAGGATTAAAAAGGTTTTAAATGAAATAATTCATTATGATCAGGGGGGATATATAAAAGACAGAAATATTGGGGAAGCGGTTCGATTAATAGAGGATATATTATTTTATTCTAAACATTCATTGGAGCAAGGACAGGGGTTTCTGATTGCGGTAGATTTCGAAAAAGCTTTTGATTCTGTATCCCATCAATATTTATTGAAAGTGCTAAAATTGTTTGGTTTTGGTGATTCGTTTTGTTCTTGGGTGAAGATATTATATAATGATATAAGTAGTTGTATTATGAATGGGGGTTATTCCACTGGTTATTTTGATATAGAAAGGGGGGTCAGACAAGGTGATCCATTGTCGCCCTATTTGTTTTTGGTTACAATAGAATTATTGGCAAATGAAGTAAGGAGGGACAAAATAATTAAAGGGATACATTTTGGGGAGCATGAAATAAGACAAGTATTGTATGCAGATGATATGACCATTTTTTGAAAGATTTAGACTCCATAAGAAGGTTGCAATATAAATATTTGAAGAATTTGAAAAAGTAAGTGGTTTGAAAGTTAATAAGGAAAAGACACATTTTATGTATATGGGTGAGGAAAATGGGAAACCAGATGGGCCTTTATTTTGACAATTTGTTAAGGAAGTAAAAAGTTTAGGTGTTAATTTCTCGGTCGATTTTAGATTAAAAGATGATTTAAATTACAAAGAAATATTAAGTAAAATTAACAGTCAGGACCACTTTCGCAAAACCGATATCGGCCAAAATAGCGGAAAAACACTATTCCGCGATTATCACGTGATACGCAGTATTGCGTCATGTTCGGTTCTACGTGTTGTGGCAATGGGGATATTTGTGAAAAGACTACATTAAATTAAATTACATTTATTTTCGCCTAATGTTCTGGACAGATCATCTAAATAGTAAATGTGTAGCATCCTTGATAATTAAACTAATGGTGTGTAGTTTGTCTAAATGATCTGGCCAGAACATTTTAAGAAAATCTTGCTCGATTATGCGGGTTCGTTTTTCAAATAAACGGTTGATTCGCGCATAGACTTACGCGACAGGTGTTTGATGCCGTACGAACTGGTAAGGTGCGAAATAACGAGAGAAAAAGGAGGGAGCGAGTGAGAGAGGCGTATAGCTCGGCAAGATAAGAGAACGGCAAGATACACTTAGCACGCGGGAGGCAAGAATGGCGGACACAAATCTGCATATATGTAACAAACGGCTGTACAAAATTCTATTTTGTTTCGATCACCGATAGTATCGCATGGCACTATCGAAACGATATATGCGCCATCTAGCGACATTGATTGGAGAATAGTGGGAAACCGCTATTTTCACGATAGTGGAAAAGCGAAAGTGGTCCTGACTGATTAAAAAGCTTCTAGGTTGGTGGAAACAACGGGATTTGACTATCATGGGTAAAATGCATTTATTGAAAACGTATGCATTAACAAAGTTGAATTATGTTTAATCTCTCCTTGTTGTTCCCCTATGGGTTTATATAGAAGTGGAGAAAATATCGTTTGATTTTATATGGGGAGGGAAGGATCGTATAAAAAGAAAAATTATGTATCAAAATTATAATTATGGTAATTAATTATGAGTAAAAATTATTAATTTTGAAATATTTGTTAGAACGCAGCGGATAATGTGGGTGAAACGATTAATATATGGAGAAAGAAATTTGGGATGGAAGTTATTTTTTGATTATTGCTTAAGTTCAGTAGGAGGACGGCTAATTTTCTTATGTGATTATGAAATGCAAAAGATGAAGTTTAGGTTCAAGATTCCACCTTATTGGAAATATATATGGAAATGTTGAAAGCTTGGAAAGAGATTGATAATTTAAGGCATTTTAATGGTTGTATGAATCCAATTATTTTTAATAATAGGAATATATGTATAAAAAAAAATAAGATGGTATTTGATAAAGAATTATTTGAACGAGGGATTGTTATGTTGAACCATGTTATGGATAATGGACATGTTAAACCCGTTGCATACTTTTTGAACCTTGGTATGAGAGGTGACAACTTACTTACAATAATTGATATATATCATGCGATTCCGAGGGATTGGAAAATTGATTTAGGTTTGATACAATTTTGTGAGGTAGACTTAATAAATTATAATATTAATTTATATCTTTTGGATAAAAAATTAAGTTTTAAGGATGTACCATCAAGAAAAATATATGTTTATTTTATTAGAGAATTGCAAAAGTCATATGATTTACAGATAAGAGATGGACAAAATGATTTTAATTTTATAGATAAAGAAATGTATGAATGTTTTTTTTAGACCAAGAATAACATTAATAATTGGGAAACAGAGAGAGTTTCAATTTAAGTTACTCCATGGGGCAATTTACACTAAAGATAATTTATTTAGATTTGGATTTATTGAAGACAACTTGTGTTCGTACTGTAAACGTGAAAGGGAAACATATTCGCATTTATTTTTATTTTGTTTAAATGTACAATTGACATGGCAAGCTTTGATACAACGTTTTGAGTTAGATGAAATAAAGGACTTAAATTGGCGGGATATATTTGTTGGATTGTCAGGTAATTCAAATAGAATAAAATGTTGCAATACCATCATTTTTATGGTAAAATATATTTTATTTGAATTTAGAAAAGAGGGTGTTCTACCTAATATTAATAAAATACAGAAACTGTTATTAGATTATAAGGCCCAGGAAAAGGGAATGGCAATTAAAATGGGAAAATTAGGACTACATTTACAAAAATGAGAAACGGTAAAATTAGAATAAGATTGAAAGAATGAACTCTTCATATGTGATGTTTCCCCCGTGAGCTTGTAAATAAAAGAAAAAGTATTTAAAAAGTATTGATTTAAATATGTATTTTGTAAGCTTTTTTTTTTTTTTTTTAAAGGAATGTGAGCAGATTTCCGGGGTAGAGTGGGGGGGGGGGGGGGGGAGTGTGTAGGGGGTGGGGAAGGGGGGATGAGAGAAGTAGCGTGTCTTACTTCTTTTTATTTGTTGTTAAATCTCCATTGTGTCTCCATTTTTGTGAATTACACTTGATTTGTACACTTGAGATGTAAACTTGTATTTTTAAAAATGTTATTCAATTGTAAATGTTATATTAATAATTTGGAGAAATAAAAAATCATTAAAAAAAAGTGTGTGTGTGTGTGTTTGAATGGGTGTGTGTTTGTGTGTGTTGAGTGGGGTTGAGGATTTACACACCACCCCTAAAATTGTTAGGGTGCCTATATACCATGTATACGGTAACCCACACCCCATCCCCCTGCTTATATTCACCCATATATGCACTTTGAATCATCATTTCAGCATAATCTTAACATTTTCAGGGGACAACGTTTACCACACACACGTGCAAACACACACACAACAACAACACACACACACACACACACACACACACACACACACACACACACAATGTACAACTGACAATACTATCATATAAGTGATTTTCCATCGCTTTCGTATGTTCCCCTTCCTCCTCCTCCACCTCCCTTATCACATCCTCCTCTGCCTCCCCCCTTTCTCCCCATCCCTCTCCGCTTCATCATCATCCGGATGGAGCATGACGCAAAACTAATTATAAGGGGCCACTAAGTGGCCTGGGAACGATTTTTTCACCGGGGGTGCTGAGATATATATACGTATATATTTTTTAAAAATATTTTGAACCCCCGTAAGTGATTTTGTTTCACTTTTTTCACTGATAGCCGCGAAGCGGCGAATTCTTTTGCTAATTTGAACCCCCTTAAGTTATTTTTGTTAACTTTTTAGAGTGATAGCCGCGAAGCGGCGATTTGTTGTTGTTGCTATTGTGACGAAAGTGTAACTGTGCTTTTAATCATTGTGCTTGTACCGTTGTAAATTGCATCGTCACGGATATGAAGAGGGTTGTACCGCATTGCATGTGTCGAGCTGATGTACTGTTGTGGATAGGGCATGTTTAGCGTATATCAGAGTAGTGTATGATGTGTATTTGATGTGTATTTCATGTGAGCTTGGTATAGCTGGTTAGCGCGCACACACGATCTCCACACGCGCACTGATCCGACGGAAGTGGATATCGGAGTGCGGCGGTGTGTGGATAGAGTCACGTCATAGTTAAATTTCGGGCAGTTGGGTCTGAGGCCGTTCTCGTGACTGGACGTGTGTGTGAGCTAGCTAGCTGCACCGAGAGACGGAATCGGGCGCGTAGTCGAGATGGCGCCCGATCGACTGTACAAACGTTAGGCGGAGTCCTCTATCAAGAATAAAGGCAAGGGCCACTGTAAAGGCAAACTTCTGGTGTGATGTGTCTGATTGGGGGAGAGTTAGCTGCAAATCCCTAGTGTGTACAAAGAACCCAACGGGAGGTGGTTGTCGGGTGTGGCCAGCGAGTGGATGGCTGTGATGAGAATTGGAAGACCCGGGAGAATCCCGTTGCATTGGTGGCAGCAGCGGGATACACTACGAGGATTTGAGCTACAAAATTGCCCAGAAGTCTGTGAATTGCCTGAAATACGGCTTGAGGGATACACCGCCTGAGAAAGTGCCGGAGAAAATGGCGGTCGTGTGAGAACGCACACAGAATCAGGCCATAGGAAACTCCACGTTGAAGGGAAAACAACGACACACACTCGATATACCACTGAGAAGAATGCGCTTCCATACAGTGGGTATGCCAGGTCAAACCTGATGCTTGAGAACCACACGGGCTAGTCTCCATGCACACCCCCGACGCCCTAACCCACCACACACATCGACCTCGTCAACCACAAGCTCGATGTCCACTTACAACCGATAGACATCGATAGATCACACCGAATTGGAACGCGACCTGGAGTTTCGACGAAGACAGGCCCACGACCCATCATAGTGAAATTCACCCGCTACAACGTCCGAGACCAAGTGTACAGAACCAAGCGGATGCTCAAGGGGACGCTTGTCATCATCTTTGAGGACATCACAAGACAGCGCCAGAACTTGATCATCGAAGCAACCAAGAAACGATGCGTGCGAAGATGCTGGACCGCAGACGGAAGGATCACCGCGCTGGTCTACGAAAACGACGTAGAAAGTACGCATCAACACGATGAAGGATGTTGAACGTTTGACCTGAACTTAATAACTCCCGATGCCGGGCACTCATTGTATCCAAGTTTGACAATGCCTGTAAAATATCCGTGCTTATCATGCAAAAAAACTGTAAAGTCAAACCAAAATGCTCTTTCATGTACCTCATGTTTAAAATGGGCACATTTAACATGTTCCCGAGCCTCCCAAAAAACTTTCGATTCGAACCAAAATTGGATTTGTGATATTTGTATGTTAGATGACCTTCCGAGAAACTTTGATATCATAAATTATGACGATGATGACGATAATGTTGATCCATCACAACATAGAGTGGATGACTATAGGTATGACAATATTGAGAACACTTTTAATAAACTGAAATCTTCTGCAGGTATAAATATTGCCCATTTTAATGTTTGCTCATTGTTAAAAAATATTGATGAGGTGAAACATACTTTGATAAATAATAATATTCATATATTTTCATTATGTGAAACACGATTAGATGAATCTGTTAGTGAGGCAGAAATATGTATTCCAGGTTATAGAAGTGTAAGGCTAGACCGAAACAGAAATGGAGGTGGTATTATCACATATATCAAAGAAAATATACCATTCAATGTGAAACAGGACCTCATGGTTGATGACTTAGAACTCATGTGTATTGAAGTTTCCTTACCCAAACAAAAACCATTTATGGTTGTATATTGGTACAGACCACCAAATTCCCAAAATATGATGTTTGATACATTTGAATCATTACTTCAGTTATTAGAATCAACATCAAAAGATGTTCTCATTATGGGGGACCTAAATTGTGACCTTATTAAAAAAACATTAAATCACCAAACGAAAATACTGAAACGTTTGGGTGAGGAATATGATTTGAAACAGTATGTTGATAAACCAACAAGAGTAACACCAACTTCTTCAACCTTAATTGATGTACTATTCTCTTCAAATCATGACAAAGTTACTTTCTGTGACGTCATCCCAGTGAGCTTCAGTGATCATTATAATGTATGCTCTTTCGGAAGAGTAAAATATCCTAAAGCACAACATAAATATGTAAATTCTCGCAATATGCGTAGATTTGACGTCGATAAATTCAAAACTGATTTACGTCAAGTGAACTGGGATGATGTTTTAGAAGATTCTGATCCAAATACTGCGTATGAAACTTGGGCTGTTAAGTATAATACAGTTTTGAATAAACATGCTCCTTTAAAAAGAAAAAGAGTGCGTCAAAAAGAGTCACCATGGATTATTGATGATATATTGAATAAAATACGTGAACGAGACCGTATGAAACGTAAAGCTAAACGTACCAAACTAGATAGTGATTGGACTTTGTATAAAAAATCACGAAATTCTGTGACGTCAATGATAAGGAAAGCAAAACGTTCATCCGTCTCTGAAAGTATTTTGAATAATACAGGTGATAGCACAGCAATGTGGAAGTCGCTGAGGCGCATAATGCCTAAGAAACAAAATGATACCTCTATTCCCAAAATAATTGTTGATAGAAAAGAAATAACAGGTTACAAACATATAGCATCATGTTTTAATGATTATTTTGTTGATTTAGCTACAAGAAGGAAAGAGACTAGACAGTATTTGTGTCACGTTGATTCTACATTTAGGTTTAAAGAAATGTCCAAGAGGATGTTTTGAAATGTATAGATGGTATTGCAAGGAACAAGGCCACTGGCCTTGATCAAATCCCCGCTAGCGTTGTTAAAGACTCTATTGAATGTATTGTTCAACCACTTACACACATTATCAATGTATCACTAGTGACGGGGAAAATCCCCGATGCTTGGAAAAAGGCTCGTGTAACTCCCATACACAAAAGTGGAGATACCTCAGACCCCACAAATTATAGACCGATTTCGGTCCTTCCTATTTTGTCAAAAGTATTGGAAAAATGGTATTTAATCAAATATATGATTATTTGTCGGAAAATTTGTTATTAAATCAAAATCAACATGGTTTTCGCCCTAACCATTCCACTTTAACTGCCCTTATGTCCTTGACTGATGATATGATCAAATCTATAGATGAAGGTAATGTAGTTGGTGTCGTTACACTAGACTTAGAAAAGGCTTTTGATTTAATATCCTTTGATATATTATTGAAAAAACTTAAATTCTTTGGCTTCGACCCAACAGCTATCAAATGGTTTCAGGATTATTTCTCGGGTAGAGAGCAATCCACATTAGTAAATGGAAGTTTATCTTCGAGCCGTACTGTAAAAAGTGGTGTACCCCAAGGTAAGTATACTTGGGCCGTTATTATTTATTATTACATTGAATGATATACAGAAATCTGTTAATAAATGTTCAATTTCTCTGTACGCTGATGATACATGTATGTACTATGCTTCAAAAGATCCGAAAGTTTTAGAAAAATCAATTAATGAAGATTTAAAGTCTATAATGCGATGGTTCTCAAATAATGAACTTTTGCTTAATATAACCAAAAGTCAATTTATGTTAGTTGGGTCTAAACACAATTTGCGCCAATTTTCTGATGTTATAATACGTATTGGTAATACAAGACTACAGAAAGTTACGGAGTGTAAACATCTTGGGGTCATGCTTGATTGTAATTTTTCATGGGACCAGCAAATAGACTTTGTAAGGAAAAAGGTATTAAAAACATTCCACGCTCTCAAACGAGCGAGGCAGTTCGTAGATAAGACGACTTTTCTTGTACTTTACAAGACTTTGATTCAACCCCACTTTGATAATAATAGTATGATTTGGATGAATGGGCATCTTTCACAGTTAAGTCGCCTTCAGGTTATACAAAATAGATGTTTACGTTTGGTACTTGGTGTAAATATTCGCTTCAATAGGGAAACGTTATTATAGGACACTTGTTGTCGATAAACTAGAAGTTCGCCAAAAGAAACAAGCGTTGTTTTTTATTTTTAAGTTACTTCACAATCTTGCCCCTAAATTGTTGTCCTCCCGCATAGAATTAAAACCGCAGTTAGATTATAGATTACGCCACGCAAACACTCAAATTGAATTACCTAGACCCCGGACAAACTTTGTTCGAAATAGCCCATTATATGATGCATCAAAACTGTTCAATCTTCTACCTATTCATTTACGAATTATACACGACGTTAAGATATTTAAAAAGGAAATAATGAAGCTACCCATACTAGATTTATAATTCATGTCCATAATATTAGCCGTTCAATGATTTGTATACCCATGCACTTATGCCTTTTTGGTTCCCTTGTTCTTTCTGATTAATATTTTGTAAATTATTATTACCCCTATCTTTGTAAATATGTGTTTTTTTTGGTCTTTTTTTCTATTGTTTTTTTTTTTTCTCTTAAATAACTTGTTTGTAATGTATATTTTGTATTATTTTATGTATTTCTGTATTCTTTTGTTTCACGGCCCTGCTGAAAAACAGCTTGTAGCTGAAAGCGGGCTTTTAATTTTTGTATATATATACCGTGATTAAATAAAATAAACAAACAAACAAACAAACAAACACAGATCGGGCGCCCGATCAGGCGATAGCGAATTCATAGACATTCTACAGGCCACCACACACACAGAAATCAGGCGATAGCCAAACCCGTGTTGTAGAGAGCGCCCTCATAGACAATGTACAGGGTGTATACACGCATACTGATGTAAAATAGATGTGAATGTAGATGTAAGAAAGAACCTCCCCCTTAACACAGGCCCCCATTGATATGATTGCAGCCCAGTGCAGTGTGGGTGAAGATTGGGCATGACCACGGCCTCGCCACCACACGTGCGTCCCCTAGGGAATTGTATGGCAAGCCGAGAGAGACAACATTGATGAAACCTACGTATGGTGGGCCGTGATGATCAAGAATATAGCACCTTGAAGCTGGAGACGATATAGCAGCGTGCACATCGATGGAGCCCCACATGAGTGCACAGATTAGCCTGAAATAGGGCACACACCCCATTCTTCAACCCCGTCCCTACAAATAGTTGATGGCCACATGTGAACCCAGGATTAATGACGCACACACTCTTCAGTTCCAGTTTGCGTATGCGGTAGACATACAGGGAAGAGTGGCAGGGTGTGCACCAGTACCAGAAGGGGTGATGGATTTGTGCTTTCAACACTGAGTCAACGATGTCGTCGGAGAAGTTCGATCAGGGAGCTGAATGAGTATGCCCGTCGCAGAAGTTCAGCAATATGGAAGAATTACAGATCTCAATTACGAGGAAGCAGCTGTTGACAGAGCGAATCCGTCTTCTCGGTGAACAGGAGACGATGGACGACGTGTTCTTGGTGACGGAAGACCAGTGACGGAGACTAGACAGGAAGTGGCTGACGGAGTCGGACAGTGCAGCAGGGATACCGCGGAGACGATGTCGCGCAGAGTACATGCGAATACCACAGGTGTCGACCTACAGGGGTGATTAAGGAATCACACGAGGGACAATGGTGGTATTACAGGCCATGAGTGCGGACACCAGGTCTAATGGCGAGGATGAAATACGTGCACCAACGAGAAGCTCTCCACGGAAGGACGACATGAAAGGCTCCCATATCTCAGCTTCATGTCAGGGTGTCCGTGTGGCTTTCCAATCCTGTCAGCACCAAGAGGCGAAGTTTTAGATGACCACGAAAGTAGAGAGGCCCTCACCCGATCATCCACATGCTGTCTGAAGTCACCGATCGGATGGAAGTTGGTAGTCCATTCGAAGCATCTGAAGCCATACCCGGAAGGAACGTCAACAAAGTCGTGGATCCAGGAATCCGAAGTAGTCTTGACTACTAGAAGGGGGAGACTGAGCGAGGCGTCCTCAACGGATGTACGGCATGTGTCAGAAGCGGAGATGACTACAGTTCCACTGATCCGATAGGAGACAGGAATACAGATAGCGGACGGAGGTCGCGTGGGCAAGCCTTTCACCGAAGCGAGACCACCGAAGACGGACCCACGATTGAACATTAAATAAACTCAATACCAGAACCTTCGATTTAATTGAGTTAAAGACATCCCGTTGACTTTAACAATTGGAGGAATTTTAAATGTTAATGTTTATGGACATTCTTGAACTTTTGAACATTCGGTTTACGTGATTTAAGGACATTTCATTGTTCTTAACATTATTAGAAAGAACTCAGAGACATTTTGCTGATTGAAAGTCGTTTGGATATTGCGTGTCTTGTATATATAAGGGCTACCAGATTAAGTGGCGCTTAGTTTTCCTTTTGTTTCGTTGTAATGATTGGTGTTTTCACGATTACATATTTCTTTTGAGTTTAAAGAAAACTTAACAGATCGTTTTATTCGTGGATTTGTATATGCCAGGTTATGTTTTGAATAGAACATGAAACGTGACCATTGATTAGTTTACTAGTATGCAGTGTTTTACTTTCATGTATTCGCATTTAATGATTGTTTATGTTTTATTGAGACCGATACCTCAGATTGTTTAGGAGTTGGTATTGCGGTAAGACAGAGCTAAGATTTAAGTCTTATGTAGTACAGTCTTGATGATGTATAGTTTGATTTTTTATGTCCAAAACGTTATTGGAATTTCTTGAAATGCCATTGATGTGACTGTTCGGCTACCATTCGTTCTGTGTACGAAGGTAACTTGTACGACCTTGCATGTGGTCAATGAGCAGTAGTTTTGTCAGGCGTACTGTTGACTGTTGTATATAGCCATATGTTTTAAGTCAAGCATATATGATGACAAGTGGTTTTAATTGTTGTTTGTAAATAGGTAATTGTGCGATTTTGCATGCGATTTTGTAAGTGAAGTTGAATCGTTTGGCGTTAATTTTGGTAGCTCATGTTAAACAAGTTAGAGTGATTCAGTCGGCAGTTGTTATTGTTTAATGTGATTGGGGAAAACATGTTTGTTATTGGAAATAAGGAAAGGATAGTTGGGTTAGGTATTTGTATATATGTGGATGTTTTAGTTTGTAATGCTTGGTTAAGTATGACATACAGTTTCGTTTGGAAAAGTTGGATATTGAATTGCATAAGGTTGTTTTAAGAAATGTTTTAATAAAGTTTAAAGGCAATTGCTTAAGTGAACATTATTAGCAGTTATTTTGAAATGGTTGGGCAAGTTAGAATTTCGTTTTTCCGTATAGCCTGTAAGCCTGAGGACAGACTTATCTTGGGAGGGGGTTATGTGACGAAATTGTAACTGTACTTTTAATCATTGTTCTTGTACCGTTGTAAATTGCATCGTCACGGATATGAAAAGGGTTGTACCGCATTGCATGTTGCGAGCTGATGTACTGTTGTGGATAGGGCATGTTTAGCGTATATCAGAGTAGTGTATGCTGTGTATTTGATGTGTATTTCATGTGAGCTTGGTATAGCTGGTTAGCGCGCACACACGATATCCACACGCGCACTGATCCGACGGACGTGGATATCGGAGTGCGGCGGTGTGTGGATAGAGTCACGTCATAGTTAAATTTGGGACAGTTGGGTCTGAGGCCGTTCTCGTGACTGGACGTGTGTGTGAGCTAGCTAGCTGCACCGAGAGACGGAATCGGGCGCGTAGTCGAGATGGCGCCCGATCAACTGTACAAACGTTAGGCGGAGTCATCTAGCAAGAATAAAGGCAAGGGCCACTGTAAAGGCAAACTTCTGGTGTGATGTGTCTGATTGGGGGAGAGTTAGCTGCAAATCCCTAGAGTATAAAAGAACTAAACGGGATGTGGTTGTCGGGTGTGACCAGCGAGTGGATGGCTGTGGTGAGAATTGGAAGACCCGGGAGAATCCCGTTGCACTATTTAGAACCCCCGTTAGTGATTTTTGTTCACTTTTTTCACTGATAGCCGCGAAGCGGCGAATTCTTTTGCTAATTTGAACCCCGTTAAGTGATTTTTGTACACTTTTTAGAGTGATAGCCGCGAAGCGGCGATTTTTTTTGTTGCTATTTTGAACCCCAGTAAGGAATTTGTGTTCACTCTTTTTTACTGATAGCCGCGAAGCGGCGAATTTTGTTGCTATTTTGAACCCCCGTAACTGATTTTTGTTCACTTTTTTCACTGATAGCCGCGAGCGGCGATTTTTTTTTTTGCTATTTTGAACCACCGTAAGTGATTTTTGTTCAATCTTTTCACTGATACATTTTCACTTGGCAGCCCAAGGGGGGGGGGGGGATTTAAACCCCTAACCCCCCCCCCCCCCCCCCCCGTAGATCCGCCGCTCATTATGTCAAGGTGCATTTTCCCGTCTGGTGCTGATATGTTCGTCTGAGTGATTGATCTTTGTGAAGATTAAATAGTTTACAGAAGTTGTAGCAAGCTGACCTTCCTGCCCAATATCGTCTAACCATGATTTGCATTATATCCAAATTATCCCCCAAAGTAAAAAATAAAAAATAAAAAAGCGTAATTTGTGGCTGTCGGCTTTGTGACAATTTCGTAAACGAAGCATAATGATATACATTATAACATACAAAAAAATTTGCAGGGGGTGCTGCGCACCCCCTGAAAAATGTCCGGGGGTGCTGCAGCACCCCCAGCACCCCCGCTTCCCAGGCGCATGGGCCACTTAAAGGGATAGCCCCTTTTTTGCAAGCCAAATTTCAAAAGTTGCGACGTTATTGTCTTATATGAAAGAATATGTCATTTAATAGCATGCCTGAACAAATTAGGGCTTGAAATCTCTTTTTCGTGGGGTTATAGACCTAAAACTAATAAACCATCGTCCAACGGTTAATTGTGCATTATACGCGTATTCACCCAGTGAGGAAGTTCGTACACGGATTCCACGAAGTACCACAACGCTATGCGCGACCCCTACGTGACCCGCGCTAGCTACGTGACCCGCACACAAATAATAGTAGCATGACCGCACACTAAACAAAATAACCAAACCTCGCTTAAACTGACTACATGTAATTACATATTCTTCATTTTTGAGATTTTTTTCCGTGACAAACCTTTACAAATGTCGGCTTCACAATACCTTTACAAAAATAAGTACAATATTGTTGTAATATTATGCTAACTCAGTTAAACTCTGACCGAAATATAGTTTGATGGAGGGACGCATTCGTTTTTCATTCGTAGAATCCAAATTACAGGGCTGTTCGATCTGATTTGTTGTTTGTGTGTGTTACATTCATCCCCATCCGTCAACTGGAAACTGTTCAGACGTTTTGTAAACGAGGGACTGTCCCTTCAACATGCTTAAAGGAAAATATGTCGTATTCGTTTACCAACAGCAAATAGCAAACAAATAAACATATCTCAACTTTTAGATTTCTTTTAATCAGCTTCGTCAACAAAAACATATTCCTGCTGGAAAGAACACACTCATGCACAGTGTGAACAATTTGTGAACACACTGTGTTTCACAGTGAACACAGTGTACAATTCGAGCGCTTTCAGTGTACAAACCAACTCACACTGTAAACACACAGTGAACGCACTGTGAAATTACTGTAAGGGCCCTATCGCCAATGTGAAATTTACTGCTTTCACAGTGTGTTCAAAGGTGCGCTCACACTATGTATCTCAGCAATTTCACAGTGCGTTTATAGTGTGAGTTGGCTTCCACACTGAACACGCTCGAATGCAATATTGTGGTCCGCACTGTGAATCACAGTGTGTTCACAAAGTGTTCACACTAGGATGAGTGTATTCTTTCTGGCAGGAATATTCGATGTTTGTTGACGAAGCTGATTAAAAGAGATCTAAAAGTTGAGATCCCCCCCCCCCCCCCACCCCCTCACAGTAATTAATCACCCGACCTTGCCATTTTTGTTTGAATAACGTAAATGAGAGATCAAATGTAAGATGATGTCAAGATATAAGAGAGTGATGGGTTAAAGTAATATGCGGGGACGCTCAGTTATTTTTGCCAAAATCGTTTTTCTTTCCGAATTTCCACCTGACAAGCAAAGCAAAATGTTGATGGGTTAATTTGAAGGATAGAAACACGATTTTGTTCTTATTTGAGAGGCCTTCTCCGAATGTAATATGAGTTTGCCCGAAATAACATGGTTTGCCTAAATATGACATAGTTTTGCCCAAATAACTCTCATACAAAAGTGCTACTCACTCTTTGTCCATCAGCAGCTGAAATGTATCCTAAATGGCTTATCGCATCTTCGTAAGTTTACACCCGTAAATGGCGTAATGCTTTTATTTTCGGATTAACAAACCTTCAGAATAACGGACCCGATTTCATTTTCGGACTAACAAACCTTCGGAATAACGAACCCGATGTCATTTTGGGATTAATGAACCCTATTACATTTTCGGTTTAACGAAACTTCGGAATAACAAACCCGATTTCATTTTCGGACTAACGAACCTTCGAAATAACGTACCGGATTTCATTTTCGGATTAACGAACCCTATTTCTTTTTCGGATTAACAAACCCGATTTCATTTTTGGACTAACGAACCTTCGGAATAACGAACCTTCATGATTATGCGACAAATGTTCGGATTAACGAACCCTATTTCATTTTCGGAAGAACAAACCCTAATACATACGAAGTTTGCGTGTTCGGAATAACGAACTTTCGGAATAATGAACCGCACCCGTTACATCCATACATGTATATAGGGTAGTTTAAGACAATTTGAAAATGTTTGCTTAATTGTTTAGACTTGAACTTTTAATCTTTTTTTCCTCTTAATTACACATTTCTCAAGCTAGACTTCATATGTCATATAGAGATGTTTGTTGTGTTCATGCCTATTACATATTATGTATTAAGTTAATATTACATGACACTATAATTGTTGTGAAAGTTGTGAATGACAGGGGCAAACAAGGGATGAATGGTTGATACAATGTGCATATTGTGATCTGATATGTCCGCTGAGTAATGTGTGATTATTTCACGTTGAATAGATATTATATGGCCAAGTAATGAGCGAGAATGATAAGTGATATGCACTGATTATTACACTGACACCGTGCACGCTTATGCATATCTAGTGGATATAGTTAAACATCTAAATACTTAAATCGTAAATATCATGTTAACGAAAAAGATATTCAAAAAAGTTAAACCTATCCTATGTTTCTAATGTTAATACGAATACATGTTATGAGAGAATAGCTAGATCTAAGAACGAATTTGGACAATGTTGCTGCATCCCTTTAGTAAATCGATTTAATTTGCACAACACATGGAATAACAGCAAGGAGGTAGTATAACATTTCTTTAGAGTTATCAAAAAGATATGTGCGAACGATCACCGAAGTAATGCAGCCTTTGTATACATTAAGCTGTTCCCTACTAAATTTTAAAATCTTCATAGAGTAAATACAGGATCGAATATGTTTCCGTAGGCAATGGGTTAATTAAAACATAGGGAAACTGACCAGAATATTTCATATAAATACAAATTAATAAACAAAGAAAATATGGTTTTACCAGGGTCATATTTCTGGCAATGAACAATACTTAGATATGTATATGTTTGATAGCAGTAAAAACAACATGGGAGAAGCAATAGATAATGTTGATCATGAATGTTCACCTGCATGTGAAGTCCAAATGTAGATGGCTCGTTGGATGCATAGCCAGACGAATTGCTCCAAGTTACAGCTCCATGAAAGTTAAGTCTTAAAGGCTTGTCAGCAGTGCTTTGGACCGGAGAGGGTGTCATTGAAGAGCCTTCGTACGACGTGAATACTAGCTGGATTGTACAGCAGCAAAAGTTCAGTCTTGAAAACATTTCAACTGCAGAATGCCCAAATGATGAGTAGTTGTATGATGCAGATATTGTATGGATTGCCAAGACATTATAGTAAAGTCTTGAGGACCCTGCTGATGTCAGTTGCATTAAAGTTGGCGTCGTCCATGAGTTGTCGTATAATGCATAATATACTGGCTGGATTATCAATAGTGGAGAGTCCAGTCTCGAAGGTTTGTCTACTGCTAGCATGGTTAGTAAGCTGAAGGTAGGTGACAGCCAGTAGGTGTCGTATGATGCAGATATTGACTGGATTGACCAGACGGGAGAGTTAAATATTGATGTTTTGACTGAACGTGTATCGAATGAATCCGCAATGTTCGTTATACTTGGAAAAACCACCCCATTTAACCTAAGTGAACAAAACAGTGTTAGTAATGTTACTACAATAAGGACTCGTACATTGTATGAGCTCTTTGGTTCATGGTTCTCTTGTTTATGTTGATTTTCCTGAGAAACCTTGGAGAAGGATTTTTTGTTTATCTTTCCCATTGTCTTTGAATGATTGATGTGTTTACATCCTTTGATGTCATCGCTCAGAGTTCGAGGGAGGAATCTACCAATCCTGATCCTCCACTCACACAGAGAGACAGGCATGGTGGTAGAGAAGTCACAGCAACATACCATGGTGTTAATGTCCTTTCCTTTACTGCCCCTGTAGACAGAAGGAAAACAAGTTATAACATTACTGCATGCTTACTGAAAGCTCATCATACGATATAACCATGTTTTATTAGCCCACACTTCAGAGTTTCGAGAAGATGCCTTTCATACGAATAAACCTACATGTGTGATTTTAAACACAAGTTCAAACATTAATATACATTTAACGGTTTAAAGATAGAAACTACTGCAATATACACGACTATTAGGGTAGTGTATGTGAATACCTTGTGTATTATGTACTAAACAACCGTTGCTTTGCCTGGGGGAGACGTGACTGATATATGTCTGCGTGATTTTGTGCGATTTTTTCCATTATGTGCGGGCATTAAGGTATTCTTAGTTTTCAAATTAAAGGATAAGATAACATGCTTAACCCTTTGAATGCTACAGTCAACATTCGTCACAATACTCATTGAATAAGTTCGTATGAAATGATGTGCATATAGACCGGCAGCTCAGAGGTCTTTTGTGCATCGAAAAGCGTGCTGATTGTTGAACATATTAATATTTAGAGGAGAATGTAACAAAACCAACAATATGAGTCTCCTGGGCTGTACCCGGTGGTAAAGAGGTCCTTTGCGCCTCCAAAGTTTGGCCCCTGGGGATTGTGCGATGCTTCTATTTTGTGGCGAAGTACCGTGTCTAAGATTGGTACCTGCGGGGTAAGCGAGACAATTACAAAAGGATTAGTGGTCCGTATCAGGCCTTCTTCTGAAATTTTTACCTTGGCCGTTTTAAAAGACGAAACACACGTCGATGAATTGGGGATTATACCAAAAACCTCTTGCAACTTAACAAATATGTCTTACAGATTACAGAATACATATTGGATACAAATATCATCCGTTAAATTACCCTGCAGATGCCTCTGAATATTAAAAATAGACTCGCAAAAGTTATGTTTTAAAAAGCGGAGCTTCCACATTTCCCTACGTCATGTACGTAGAGTGAATCGCTGCACAAAGTCAGACAAAGGGCAAGTATGTGTGTATTGGCATCCAAGCTGCATGTAGAGGCCAATACTGTATACACAGGGGCAGGGGCCCGATTACGGACCAGTGACATTTACCATGTTAATTAGCATAATCAACACCAACACAACGTAGCAGAGTACACATGCCGCCCTTACACATTCAACCGTAAAGCACATCTAGAGATCAGTAGAACTAGGCTGGTCCTGGGTCATGATCGTGCTCTCGGCCACAGTTCACAGTTACGTTGTGCGCATGAGCATACTACGGTCAAGTGAAAAGGACGTGTAGGCCTATTCATCGAATTGAAAGGACTTGTTATTCTTGTTAGTTGTTACATCGATTAGAAATTCCTTGATGCGATGGTTGTAAAATTGTTCTCATGAAAGAGAACAAAAGATATCCCATGACAACCATCTGCCACTCTAAACATGACTGCACAGAGTAAAGGCTCTATTGATACATTTCTCCATCCCAATGACATTTGTCATCCCCCCCCCCCCCCCCCCCCCCTCCGTCGCTATTCCATGCGCTCATATATTGGTTCCTCTGCATTCGGCTATTTACTTTAGTTTTCATCCCTGTATATTTATACACGGGTGTTGTTGTGAAATTCATTTGAAAGTGGAAGCCATGTCTGATCTGGTTTTGGTGATGGTGTTCATTCGAATGTATTTATATGGCCTTTGGCATATTCAAACGTGCTATCAATATGTATTCAGTAATCTGTAAGACATATTTGTTAAGTTGCAAGAGGTTTTTGGTATAATCCCCAATTCATCGACGTGTATTTCGTCTTTTAAAACGGCCAAGGTAAAATTTTCAGAAGAAGGCCTGATACGGACCACTGATCCTTTTGTAATTGTCTCGCTTACCCCGCAGGTACCAATCTTAAACACGGTACTTCGCCACAAAATAGAAGCATCGCACAAACCCCAGGGGCCAAACTTTGGAGGCGCAAAGGACTTCTTTTCCACCAGGTACAGCCCGGGAGACTCATATTGTTGGTTTTGTTACATTCTCCTCTAAATATTCATATGTTAAACAATCAGTACGCTTTTCGATGCACAAAAGACCTCTGAGCTGCCGGTCTATATGTAGGTTTTGTGTTTTTTCTCCCCCCCCCCCCCCCCTTGATGGAGTGGGACAGGGGGTCCTTACATGGTCAGACATCCCTTGGCCTCTAGTCATATCAGCGAACTCCCTTCAGTTCTCCGCGTCTTTCATGTACATAATAGAGAGGCTCACTGTTTCCATAGCACGGTTTCCAAATATTCGTCCATATAAAATTATTCTTCCCACGTTTTCTTATGTATTATTATATTTTTGTCATTCAATTTTATGAATGGGTACTTCAATTTCGTCCCGAGAAACTAACGGAGCGAAAATCCTTATCTTCTATTTTCTTTTTTGTCAATCAATTTCATAAAAAGACCACTTAATTTAGTATTTTTCATTCATTATCGTCAATTACAATTTAAATTCATCGGTCACAGTGGCTGACCACATAACATCAAAAGTAATTTCGTAGAATGTCGTTCATTTTCATTAAAATTCGTCTTACGTATAACGCTGTAATGTTTTGTTTTCTTAGTATTTATTTAATTGAGAGAAGCAAAGAAAATGGTATTTTTCCGGGATTCGAACCAGAGACCTCCTGATTACTAGACCAGTGCTCTACCACCTGAGCTTTAGAAAACCCTAGTGAGGTGCTCGTCCCTGAAACCCCGAAGTTTTCAATTCTCGTGTGGTCAGAAGCTATTATAAACCTGAGATAAACCCTAATGATATATATCGACTTTGGGGTATATGCGAGGGATCACCGAAGTGATGCAACCTCTTTGTATAATTAATTTAAATCCCGAGCTATAGAAAACTCTAGTGCGGTGCTCGTCCCTAAAACATTTTAGTTTACAATGCTCGAGTGGTCAGAAGCTTTTACCGAATCAGGAGGATATGAATCAACTTGTTGGTATGAACGATATAATTACATATTTATTTAACACAAACTTGCTTTTGGCAAAGCACTTTTTCGCGACATGTACAGAAATAATGTGAAATTATGATATGGATAGGCATACACTCATATACCCACTTAGCCAATTACCCTCCACGGAGTCCTCACACAGATAGTCATGAGGCTATAATTAACATGCAGTGCATGCTATTGTAGCATGTTTGTTTGTATTTCTGTCCTTATATTCATACCCCTTTAGTTGACCAGTGATTGACAGATGATGTCACAGGGGTGAATTTAAATATGGAAACGTTTTTTTAGAGGTGGGGTTTAGCAAGATGAAGGAAACAATTGCTCCAAAAATATATATATATATATATATATATATATATGTTTTGGTCAAATCATTTAAAGGGATCACGTAACTTTGTTGACATGTGCAAAAAGTGATGAATGGTTGATGCAATGTATATTTTTGTTATCTCATATGTCCACATTGTATTGTGTGAACATTTCTAGTCAAATGGACATTGCATGGCCAAGCAATAAGCGAAACCGGTTTCAAACTCCAACGGAGTTTTTATTATCTGAATGCTTCGTTCGTACATATCTTTGTAACGAAAGGGAAATTTAAAAAACCGAAACCTGTCCCATGATTTTATTGTTAATACGAATACAACAAGCTATGAGGGAACCGCTAGAATTAAAAGTTTATTTTGAGGATTTGGACAATGTTACTAAGTCACTTTAATGTGTACATTGATATACATAAATAGACGGCAACATGCCTTCGCATGTCAGTGAACCGTTGACCAAACGCCAAGCTACGGAGGCAAGTTTCAATGACAATCAGTGGTTTTTAATGCGATGTCTTTGAAACTTATTGTAAAATAAGGAATTAGCATGATGATTGACGAAATTGCCATTACAGTATAAGAGTGATATCGCTGAAAATCTTATTTAAATTATGCGTTACTCGAAAGGGCATTTGCCCTACCTTTTGAATCAAAATTAATGTAAGATTATATCACCTACTGCCTATTGTGTTTGACTACAATCGAAAAACGTTCTGGAAGCTTTTCAAAACAGTCACTAATATGTCATAATAAGGGAGTTTAAACAAAAATTTAAACCAATTTTTGTTATATATTTTTTTCATTTTTATGGATTTCAGACAAAACAACTTCGAATCCCGCAAAAAGGTAAGCCATTTAGCCACTCTTTATAAATCGATGAAAGCACGTTTAATACAAACTTTAAAATCGTTTCTCTAATTGGGGCTTGTAAAGATGACGCTAATATGTTGTGTTGGTTATTGTCAATGGCCTCCCAGAGTTACATAATTACGAGCAACTCTCGACATGCCACATTCAATTAAGCATGTTACCATACATGTACCGTGTATGTAGAACTCATGAAAGGCTCTACATACTAAATGTTCAGAATTATTTTAAAATGACACCACGTACGCGGTACGCTGTCATCTTCGGAAGACATTCCTGAAACGCGTTCAGTAAAGAGTAGTGACGTGACTTTAAAATTAGGCGGAATACAGAACTAGTTGGAACCCATGGACACCCTTTTGTTATGTATAAAAGTTACAGAGCGAACAGCGTGTGAAATAACATGGCGCTAAGTGAAAACCGCCGTCGAAATTCAGCAACCAAATCACTTTATGTTCCATTCCCCCCCCCCCCCCCCCCCCCATTCAACCACTGCAGGGTGGAGGTCACAGAGGATCAGCTTCACAAGTTAGCAAACAGCTTTCCCGCCAATGATGGTTCCTACAAGTCGTTATGTGGTCTCCTAGGGATACGATGTAATGAGGCGGAACACATACGTGTCAAACACCTCGGCAATCGTATGGATGCTGTTAGAGAGTGTCTCTTTACATTCAAGAATCGCACTGGAGCCTTTCGGGACGATCTTCTCAAAATCTTAGATGATGCCGAGTTATCTGGTCTGAAAAAGTACATTGAGTAGAATAATGCATTTATCAATACGTTGAAGGGATAGTTTTGGTATAAAGGAATAAGCAATCATTTTCGTTGAGGTATTGACAAACTGAGTCGAATTGGAATCAATGTGGGGACCGATTTTAAATCAATAATGTAAACAATATATTTGAAATGGTACACATTTTTAAAACCTTCCATAATGGTTTTTAAATTGAAAAATTTGTTCGAACAAGCATCACATTCACATTTGTTAATACGTTGTTAAAAAAAAACAATCCCGTAACTTAACCGCGTATATTTTTTACTACCATTCAAGTATAATTGAACTATAACTGTTAGTTTTTAAGGATAATTTGTAAGTTTTAATTACTAAAGTCCTGTTTGACCAAAACTGTATTTTCCCTTTGAGGACGTTCACCACAAGTCTATAGCTGATGCATATAGAGAACGTAATGGTGGTATATATCATGTATATTTAATACGGGATTAAGGTATTTGATCATGATATAATGTTATCTTTCAAATTGTTGAAATGATTTGTACCATGTTTTCATGTGTTCAAATCTTGCCAAAGTGTTGCATTTATGGCCACATGTTTGACTTTGACAATATATTCAACGTGTACATTACACTGACAAATCTTCATATATGTACCAAACAAGTTCGTCAAGGTTTGTTTTGATGTCCATAACGTGAATGGTGTAATGCACTCATACTCAGGACATATGTTTTCAGACTTAACACTTATTTGCAGAATCGTCTTTCAAAGAATAGATCTATTCACGCTATAAAATACATGTTCGTAAATCCTAGTTCATGATTTTCACAAGAATTTGGTTTAACAGAAACGTAGTTTTAGAAGGCTAATGAAGATACTTTTCATAAAATGTTTGATGACTATTAAATTATGTAATAGAAGAAGAATAGTCTAAGAGTAGAATATGGAGAGGAGAGGGGAAGAGAATTGCTTTTTAATATAAATAGTCAGATGTGCCTTTGATATAGGTTTTCCCGGCCAATTTCGTCAAAATAGCGGGCATACTAATTATATGTCATTCAAGTTCGAGTGATTTTTGTAAAGCTGCTGTTTTCACTGTTCAATTGTAAACTCCAGATCAAAATCTCAAACAATTTGGCAGTACACATCCGTCATTCAAATTCGTGCCAGTTTGCTTGACCTTAGATTTCGGACCGATTCGGGTTTTCTTTTTCGCTTTCAGGCGTGCTTCAGTACATCTAGCAACGATCAGAACATATGACGCATTATGAAAGCGGGGGGGGGGGGGGGGCAATTTACTTCCCTATTTCCCATTATTCCATCACTCCCAAACCACCACCCCCACCCAAGGCAGGTTGTTCTTGTTTTGTTTTTAAGTCATTATTTGTCTTTATTCTGTGTTTTTAAGACTTATTTTAATCTTTCTTTCAAGATAAACACTGCTAATTATTGTTCACATTTTCACATTTTAACTGGTAATTGTTATATACTGTTATTTCTTACACTTGTTTCATGTTTTGATATTATTTCCATAAGTCACGAAGTGCTTATTTTCATCATATACATGTACTTTATTTTCATCGAGCGAGTAGCTTTATAGGAAGACAATACAAATAAAAAAATTAATGACAAGGATTGCGCACATTCCCAAGATGTTCTCCCTTAGACGAAATGAAATGCATAAAAGCACCTCTGTAGACGAAATTGAATGCTCTTCACCCAATTTTCTAAGTTGCGTGCTTTTAAGTGGTGTTATTTAAATTCGGTATGACACAAGTTGGCAATCGCACAGTCCAAACATCAAATTGAATGAAATTATTTCCTAATTGAAACACGATCCTGATCTCCATTCAATTTCGTTCTAAATTGCGTGCTATTAATGACAATTTGGGTGCCATTTTGACGAATTTGGACGGTAAAACATATATTTTAATATCGCCTTCATCTATTTACTACTACATATACGTACAATTGTTTTTGTTAGTATGATTTCCATATGATTCGGTATCTGATTAAGCAGAAACGTGGCTCAGAAGCCTATTGAAGAGAAAGAAGAAGAATAGAGCAGAATATGGAGAGAAGAGAAAGATCATTTTAATATAGTCAAGTACTATTACATTCGTACTTTCTCTGTTCCATTATCTTTTGTGTACTCTTGCCCAAGTAAATGCTTCCACACTGCGTCGTATTCGTTCATACATGTTCTCTTAAGTAGTCTCCGTAGGCACAACATTATTTTGAATCATAAGCAAAGAAATATGTAATAATTACATTCTTTTTAATACGACACTGTATATTTGCAATCTTGTTTGTGTGAAGTTTTTTCGTCTTTTCCGTATTTGATACTTTTATTATTTGTGTAAAACATGATATTTTGAGGGATTCCACATTTTACAAGCAATGGCCAATGCTTTTTAGCGGATCCCTCCGTGGATCCCTCCATTTTCACTTGACATCTAAACATGCAACAGCATTTATTTCCTGAATTCGCTTAAATGACATGATTATTTCAAAATTTCATTGTAACTTAATTAGTAATAATATAAACGTACATTTTGATTGGCAATATAAAATAACATGCACTTGTTTATAATTTTAACTTGTATATCTTACAAAAATGTTATTGTAAATATATGTATTTTCTTCTTGAAAATGAAGTACAATTGAACCTTTTACCTTCAAATGCGCCTTTTAATAGTTTACTATCTTTGTATGTTCTTAACATGCACGAGAAATTAGCTACGTTATTTTTTAAACGAGCCATCAAACATCATACTTGTTATCTATACGAATATATGTCCATCTAAATAAGTTGGTAACATTGTTACAAGAAATGGTGAATAAATTTAAAATAAATCTATAAAATGTTAAACAATTTATTTGTTTTCGATATCTTCCAGACCGTATACATATTGCATTGTCTGAGACTTTATTTTCTTCCTTGTCTTCCGTTTGATTAAATCAGCAACTGGAATCACTAAAACAGCAGCCATACTCACATATCGACATGTACTAGAAATGTTAATAAAAGATAATTGTGTCCATTTACTGTAAAAAAAAAATGTATTAACTGTACGTTAATTGAATATTGATTGCCACAATATTCGCTGTCTAATTCAAATGTTTCATATGCTGACTTCTGCTCAGATTTGTGTTCGTCTTATGCACTATTCTATTCAAGTTGTAGAATATATCATCACGTAAGTAAAAATTGATATTTTTCTTCGAGTGGAAACAACAAACAAGAATATTAACGAATGTTACAAGTACATGTATTATGCATTGAAAATTATTATCTGTAAATGAATACATTGTACATACATGTATTCAAAGTGTATATGAATTATTAAAGAATTTACACATAATGGACTATTCAAGAAATATACACATATTGTAGGCTTTAATTGGTTGTGGTATTCTTTACATGAAAATGTAAATTTGTTTTATTTCATTAAGTGGATTGGCTCCATAGTGCATGGAGAAATCGACCTTGTTATTAATCCGAATGAAGAGATTGAGAAGAGTTTCAAGATACGCTTGAACAATTGTTATATTTTTGAAACCTTTTGAAGCATACGGTAGACGATCCTGAACATGTATGTATTATTGAGGAATAATAATTGTATTTAATAGTTGTATAAGAGTGACAAATATCCTTATCCAGTTTGTTGTTCTCAGTGTACACTTTCATTGTTTTATATATGCTTTGTATGTGTGGTCTATATTTGGTTCATGGCATCTATACGTTTGTTGTGTTGTTATGTGTGTATGATTTTATATGAACATAGTTTTGTTATATCTTATTATATGGATCAGAGATACCTTATCAATACGTAGTCTATGCATTGTAATTGAATGGTGCTTTGTGCTTATACTAACACAATTTTCAATCTTGTATTATATAGTTGTAATGATTGAAAAAACAGCTAGAATTGCTGAAATTGCGACAAAGTCGATGATACAAATCTATTAGCTACATCATGATTTAAGTGTCACGTAACTATACATGTTTATATATGATATATCTGACACAAATGACAAATGTCTCTTCATAGTGTTTTACATTATAATGTTGTTAAGAAAGGGAAATTGATAAATGACACTACATGTTACAATATATTTAACCAAGTTAAATTACATAGTCAAACTTCTTATAGACAAAGGAGTCTACTTGAATCAGCAACATTTCAAAAAAAATTAATTGAGAGAATTGTAAAGTCAAGATTGTAAAATACGTCACCAAGGGAATTTTTTTTTTTTGGGGGGGGGGGGGGTTTGAGCTGTGAAAATGAAATAAATCCAACAAGAATGAATTGATAGGATTGCGAAATCAAAAAGATTGCTGAATGGATGTAAATAATGTAGCATTGTGATATTTAAACGCACGAGCATTAGATATAAGCAAAGATAAATTGTTGAGAAGTATTCTACTGACTTTAGGCAAAATGTAAATTGCTGTAATACATTATTATGTATAGCAATTATTATCTTATACCCAAGTCTTGATCAAGGGCGGTGAACGGTCCAAATTGGTATATATTTTACACATATGTATATCATCCTAGCAGTAAAGGGATTCATTAAAGTGTAAATACAATGTAGTTCAACCTTGGTTACATGTAATCTGTTGTGGTAATAGTTGAAGAAGTGTTAACATATTTTTTATATTTCACCACAATAAAATGCAAACATCAAGTCAGGTGATATGATGACATAGAATACATTTTAAATCGATGTACATGCTTTGTAGCTGTATAAAATACTGAAATTTACAGAGATAACTATAACTTGATACCCAGTCACAAAACTCACAGAACAATGCTGTAAATAGTCAGATGTCTTGAATTACTAAATTCAGAAATTAAGCCATAAAGAGCTTAATTCTAAAAGGCGCTAAATCCACTTGTTCAACCTAAGAGAAAAACGGGTTTCTTTTTCCAACTTTGTACACATTCCTATGGGAATATATGAAAATGAAAGGTTCCATATTTTGATTTTAATTGTGTATTTTGTACTAAAAATGTATTTCTATATAGCTACGTAGTTTATTAATGTACTGATGTCGTTAATTCAATTTGTATGAAAAGTGGATTTAGCGCCTTTTGGAATTAAGCTCGTCTGTATCGTGACTTGCAATCAGCTGTTATGTGAGTACAGGGGTAAGAAATACATTGTATAATTGTTCGTTATGGAAATACGCATATGATAATTCAGATACGCATTATGTATTTGTGAATATATACAATGTACTACCGCTTCGGGGTATTTAGAATAACCCCATCAACGTTGAAGCCGGAATAGGAAAAGTTGCAGAAACTGACAAACGAAAGTCAGCTTGCTCAATGTAGTTTTGTAACATCTTATTTTGATCGTGTATTTCATAGTGTCACGAATACTCATTAAACCCATGAATTTCTCAATGAATATATTTGTATGTGCTGTGCAAGCATTGAGTGAGATTACGTTGCGCGCGAAGCTTGTGCGTATAATAAACTCTTGCAACATAATGTTCATAACGTTTCCAAGCCTGTCCGGACCATTTTGGCCTATTTTCACGTGATTTGGTGGTTGTGGCTTCATCATGAGTTGGTGGATGGGGGTATGACATTCAAAGGGACATGTCCAGTGGTGTCACGTGGTTGAAATAGTTGTTGTTGGTGTTGTAGATGTGTGGTGGCAATCAGTCAAATGTGACTATTGTTGCCAATTACATTTAAATCATTATTCCTATATAAATTTTTTTTTTTTTTTTTGGGGGGGGGGCGCCTTATTTATTTCTTTATTTTATACACGGATTATTCCCTTGTGTTTATGCATTGTTTAGGGCAAACTATTAGTGGGGGAACGTGAACCCCTACCTCATAGCTTCGCCACGGGACCTGTCCGAGACAATATAAATACATAATTATTTGAATGGAAAAGAGAACTAGTATGTTACCGTATAATCCATATTGAAATGTTGCATAGCTGTACTTATTGTGGGTATTCAAGTCTCCTGGAATATAGTCAGGTTGTTTTATATACTGGGAATGTACATCTTGTATGGTATGTATTTGACCGTCAGTGTCGAACATGCAGTAAACTAAGAAGATTTTGATACCCTTCTGGGACTAAATAAACAATTATCTGCGGAAATCATCGTCCTTGTTTAGTGTTGTATACTTTAAACATAACTCTATTTAATTTCTGCATTATGCACAGCTTATAAAAGATTTAGTGACAATGTGATTTAAGTCAATACTATCACTTAATAACATGATTTATAAAACTGAGGTAAATATTGTTGTCTTAAATTAACGGGTGCGGTTTGTTATTCCGAAGGTTCGTTATTCCGAAGGTTCGTTATTCCGAAGGTTCGTTATTCCGAACACGCAAATTCCCTATACCTGAGTGTTCGTTAATCCGAAAATGAAATAGGGTTCGTTAATCCGAACATTTGTTGCATTATTCCGAAGGTTCGTTATTCCGAAGGTTCTTTATTCCGAAGGTTCGTTATTCCGAAGGTTCGTTATTCCGAAGGTTCGTTATTCCGAAGGTTCGCTATTCCTAAAATGAAATCGGGTTCGTTATTCCGAAGGTTCGTTATTCCGAAGGTCCGTTATTCCGAAGGTTCGTTATTCCGAAGGTTCGCTATTCCAAAAATGAAATCGGGTTCGTTAATCCGAAAATGAATTTGGGTTTGTTATAATGCTATAATTTCATATAAAGAGATAAAATAAACTTAAATGTTTGATTGGTCTGGCCAAGGGAGGGAAAGGGGGAGGGGTATGCTTAATGCAGGCTGTAAATTAAATAAACAAAACACAAACTATAGTATTATAACAAGCCCGATTTAATTTTCGGAATAACGAACCCGATTTTATTTTCGGATCAACGAACCTTCGGAATAACGAACCTTCGGAATAACGAACCTTCGGAATAACGAACCCGATTTTATTTTCGGATCAACGAACCTTCGGAATAACGAACCTTCGGAATAACGAACCTTCGGAATAACGAACCTTCGGAATAACGAACCTTCGGAATAACGAACCTTCGGAATAACTGAACCTTCGGAATAACGAACCTTCGGAATAACGGACTGTAACCAAATTAACTACCTCTTGATTCCAAACTTTAGTCATTGTTTGATTCAACTAAAATTTATATAAATATGATACATTTTAAACAAATATCTGATTCGGTTGTTGGACTCACAAATTGTCTGCAACCTAGAATGAAATATGTATTCAGATTTGTTCTTGTTTTTATTTGAAATTATTCTTCACGCAATAAGTATGTAATACTAACCAAAACAGTTTAGATATGTTGGAGAACATTGTGTTTGGCTTTGATATTTATTTAACTAGTTATAGTAGTAGTCATGACATTGTCATTTTTTTCGTCTATCAATGAATTAACTAATAATCTTTGTCTCAAATAGCTGACAGCTATAAATGTTCGTCTAAAAATACATGTATATACATTTTTCACGCATCACCTCACTAATAATCAACAAAGCAACAATTAAACTGATATTACATGTATTATATGACATTAAGAAAAGTAAAATGGTGTTACACATGATGTTGAGAATATTTAAAATGGCCTAAGCTCACTGATCAATTGACTACATGTTGTGGCTGTAAGTTATTTAATCAAGGAACTATACTGTTGTGTTTAGGTATACGTTAGTTATACTTTTATCTAAACAATATCGTACAAACCTATGTGTCATTGCTATAATTTGTAAATGTTTCGATCACACGTTCCAAGTAACGTATTTACATTCATATACTCTGGTAGCTTGACAGCATGTACAAGTGTCACCATACACATTTAGATCTCAATTTCTTTAGATGTAAACATATGTTGTTGTAGATATAATTTATGAGCCGTGCAGATGATAATGATGTGCAATCTTGCGGAAATTGTCGTTGAATTTCAAAACTTGCATTATACTATTTTGTGTACGAATAATATAATCTTTTCTATAGTACTCACAAAGAATTTTAATTGTGTGTTGCAACGTGCACAGATCAAAGTACAAAAATTCGAAGAGAAAATAGAAAGATATGGATTATTCACTCAACGAAAACCCCCTCAAAATGAGGAAGAAGGCAATGGAAATGTTATACGTATCGGACATTCGCCTCGATCTCGCATACATTACAGCACGAATCGTATATTAACTGGAATTGCGTGAATAATTGAAAGATAACCAGACGCTCCTACCATTGTGTCTTGTAATATAACGGGTCCAAGGTGTGGGCTCAGATTTACCAATAGTGCTACGATTTAAGAGGCAAGCTCCTCATAGAGTACAGAAGCTATGACGTCATAAAAAATGTATTTTTTAAAATTTTCTAATTTGAACTTCATTTTCCGAAAGAGCATACAAAAGTATTGCCAAATACCGAAAATCAATTGAATATTTTAAGTATTAGCTGAGATATACCCATCCGAATGATCTGTTTGTCAATAAGCAATCAGTGTTATAGTGCTCTATATCAAATTTGAAAATTAAAACGAATAGCTTTTTGATGACGTCACACTTCACCACTCTATAATGATGAAGGATGCGGTTTCTTCCAAAGTGTTAACTGTACATCTGCTGTCATCAAGTCGTCAGAGAATTGATTGTAAAATAATATAATGACTTCGATATGTCACTTTCGAGAAGCGGTGTTAAGGGGTGATGTTCACTGGGTCAGAAAATTTGGTGCACAAAACGACCAGTGGCTCCGAATACAATTTGAAAATGGAAGAACAGCTTTGCATGTAACCGCATTTTTGGGCCACATCGGCATTGTAAAATATCTGATTAGTCAGGGCGCTGATGTTAGCGCTTCTGATCACGATGGAAATACAGCATTACATCTGGCGTCGTCCAATGGGTACCTGGACATAGTGTACCATCTGATAGAAAAAGGAGCCAACTTGAATCAACCGGATTGCAATGGAAATACGACATTACATATTGCATCATACTATGGCCATCTTGACACAGTCAAATTCCTGATAGAGAATGGAGCCGATTTGAATCAGCCGGATGGCAATGGAAATACGGCACTACATCTTGCATCATGCAATGACCAGTTAGACACGGTCAACTATCTTATAGGAAAAGGAGCTGATGTTAATCACCAGAGAAAAGATGGAAGCAACGCACTACATCTTGTATCATTCAATGGCCAACTTGACACCATCAAATATCTCATAGATAAACAAATTGACGTTAACCAGCAGAAAAAAGATGGAAGCAACGCACTACATCTGGCATCATACAACGGCCATCTAAACACAGTCAAATATCTCATTGAGAAAGGAGCCGACTTGAATCAACCGGATTGCAATGGAAATACGCCACTACATATTGCATCATACTATGGCCAACTTGACACAGTCAAATTCCTGATAGAGAAAGGAGCCGATTTGAATCAGCCGGATGGCAATGGGAATACGGCACTACATCTTGCATCATGCAATGACCAGTTAGACACGGTCAACTATCTTATAGGAAAAGGAGCTGATGTTAATCACCAGAGAAAAGATGGAAGCAACGCACTACATCTTGTATCATTCAATGGCCAACTTGACACCATCAAATATCTCATAGATAAACAAATTGACGTTAACCAGCAGAAAAAAGATGGAAGCAACGCACTACATCTGGCATCATACAACGGCCATCTAAACACAGTCAAATATCTCATTGAGAAAGGAGCCGACTTGAATCAGTCGGATAGAGATGGAAATACGGTACTGCATGTGGCATCATACAGCGGCCATCTAAACACAGTCAAATATCTCATTGAGAAAGGAGCCGACTTGAATCAGTCGGATAGAGATGGAAGTACAGCACTACATGATGCATTACAAAATGGTCATCTTGACATAGTCAAATATCTCATAGATAAAGGTTCTAACGTGAACCTGCAGAGAAAAGATGGAAGCAACGCGCTACATCTTGCAGCATTTAATGGCCGTCTAGACACAGTCAAATATTGCATAGAGAAAGGAGCCGACTTCAATCAGCCGGATACCAATGGAAGTACGGCACTGCATGAGGCATCATTCAATGGCCATCTTGACACAGTCAAATTTCTCATAGATAAAGGAGCTGACGTTGACCTGCAGAGAAAAGATGGAAGCAACGCACTGCACCTTGCAGCATACAATGGCCATCTAGACACAGTCAATTATTGCATAGAGAAAGGAGCCAACTTGAATCAGCCGGATACCAATGGAAGTATGGCACTGCATGATGCATCATTCAATGGCCATCTTGACACAGTCAAATATCTCATAGATAAAGGAGCTGACGTTAACATGCAGAGAAAAAATGGAAGCAACACACTACATCTTGCTTCATACAATGGCCATCTAGACATAGTCAAATATTTAATACAGAAAGGGGCCGACTTGAATCAGCCGGATACCAATGGAAGTACGGCACTGCATGAGGCATCATCCAAAGGCCATCTTGACACAGTCAAATATATCATAGAGAAAGGAGCAGATGCTAACCAGCGGAGAAAAGATGGAAGCAACGCACTCCATCTTGCTTCATACAATGGCCATCTAGACGTAGTCAAATATTTTATACAGAAAGGGGCCGACTTGAATCAGCCGGATACCAATGGAAGTACGGCACTGCATGAGGCATCATCCAAAGGCCATCTTGACACAGTCAAATATATCATAGAGAAAGGAGCAGATGCTAACCAGCGGAGAAAAGATGGAAGCAACGCACTCCATCTTGCATCATACAATGGCCATCTAGACACAGTCAAACACCTCATAGAGAAAGGAGCGGACTTGAATCAGTCGGATAGCGATGGAGATACGGCACTACATCTTGCATCATCCAATGGCCATCTTGACTCGGTCGAATATCTCATAGAGAAAGGAGCAGATGCTAACCAGCAGAGAAAATATGGGAGCACCGCACTACATCTTGCATCATACAATGGCTATCTAGACACAGTCAAATATCTCATAGAGAAAGGGGCCGATTTTAATCAGGCGAATAGCAATGGAAGTACGGCACTGCATTATGCATCACAAAATGATCATCTTGAGACAGTCAAATATCTCATAGATAAAGGAGCTGATGTTAACCAGAACAGAAAAGATGGAAGAAACGCGCTACATCTTGCATCATGCAATGGCCATTTAGATATAGTCCAATATCTCATAGATAAAGGATCCGACCTAAATCAACCGGATAGCGATGGGAATACGGCGCTCCATCTTGCAGCACACAATGGCCAATTTGCAACGGTGAAACATTTTGTAAACAAAGGAGCCGACTTGAATAGAAGGCGAGACGATGGTAAAATAGCACTTCAACTCGCAATTGATAACAGCAATTCTGATTGCGTCGCGTACATAAAATCCGGAAGCAAGAGTATGCTTGAGCAGCAAAGGGGAAACGAACTGACGAAGAAAGAGACATTTGGCTCAATCGAGAAAAGTTCAGAAGGAATCGTTCTCCTAGGTACGACACACAATTCTGATTGTTATTGTACATAAAATCATATTTAATATTATCATGAATCATTCCTTTAAAAAGAAAAAAAAACATTCATCAACACTGGAATCTTCGGAGTAAATATGTTGTATAATTATTTGTTCTGAAAAAATTGCAAAGAACA
The DNA here is from genome assembly GCA_037951105.1 of Echinarachnius parma. Classification (NCBI taxonomy): domain Eukaryota; kingdom Metazoa; phylum Echinodermata; class Echinoidea; order Clypeasteroida; family Echinarachniidae; genus Echinarachnius; species Echinarachnius parma. Next base: position 70,771 of record JBAMJV010002908.1, on the reverse strand, counting down.
AAAGAGGATTATCGACGATAGTGTTTATATTTATTGTAATAATTTATCAATAATAAACAGAAGTGTAACACAAAAATAACACAAGTAGTAATGCAATTCATATTCAGAGCTAGACAACAACGTAATATTGCAGGTGAAATTCAGTGAAAGTGTTGAATACCATTGATACTTTTAATGTAGATATCTCCTCAACACAAATCAAATCTACGAATGGGATTTTCGATCATCGTGGAGGAGAGCTAACTGTGGAGTCGTATGGCATCACACTCTCGATTCCTCCTGGAGCTCTTCAGGAAGAATGCAGCCAAGAGATAGGTCTCCACGTCCTGACGGAACTACCAGACGATCTAGTCTTAGGGGAGAATGAGATGGTGGCCAGCTACGGCTTCCGCTGCACGCCCCCAGGACTAACCTTCAAGAAACCGGTGACAGTGACGATGCCACACAGCGCGATCCTGATTGAGGATGGCATCAGGAGTAACATACCAGCTGTATTGTACACAAAACAAGAAACCCAGGGTGAGTTACTATCAGCATAACCATCAGTGTCATCACCATCATCACCATCACCACTATCACAATCAACATCAGCACCACCCTTTCATTAAACACATGTCAAAATAATATCCCAATGAACGATTTTACTAGTTGATAATGTATGCAATTTACAATTCACCATTACTGATCTTGCCTTGTAGACACATGTTGGGTACAGACTCCATTGACCGGTGTACCAGATTGTCCAGTCATCGGTATCAGCAAGAAACGAATACAGCTGCAAATCCTTCATTTCTCGTCGTACTGGGCTGCATTCTCGACATGGCTCTTCGGTGAAAAGCGGATATCCTTCATCCCCTTCCTTCCAGTCCACCTACCAGTCGACCGTATTCCGATACTTCGCGTTCACGTGTTTGATTCACTCACGGGGTGCTTGAAGGTACGATCTAAAAACCGTGTGATAAGATTTATTCGGTTATGATACATTTGTTTGTTGGTTACAACCCAGACATCATTGCAACGGTGGAAATGTAATATAAACCGCAAATCACAATCATATTTAAAAAAGAAGGCCTTTTGTACGAAGATAAAACATATACCATGTACTATATAAAGTTAGGTATTTATAGATATTCACATATTTGTTTGTTTGTTTGTTTGTTTTTATTTCCGTATACAAAGTCAACATCATAACAATACATGAAGATTCATATAAACAAAAAGAAGAATTGTACAAATCGTACATGAATAAACAACATGAGAAGAACGGCTGGATAACCCATATTCAGCTGTGGGGTATAATTCTCTACCCTACCCTAATTAATGAATTAGCTTTCGGAACTTTTTCACTCCGATCTTCAAGATCTTGAAAGTACATTTGAGTATTGGTACTTCCCGAAATGCCCCTTGACACAAAATTGGTTGGTTTTAATTCCACTTGAAAATGGAGTAGGTTTTTATATTATAGTTGTTGATGATATCTCTATTTAATCATTATTTTAACAAAACATCAAATGCACAATTTTGTATTAACAAGTGACTAGAATGAATGAATTTTTAAAAAGCTCCTTCTTGAGTTTTAACTGCTCTTTTTTAATAAAAGCCGGGTTTTTACCTAGTCGTTTGTAATTGTGTATACCTCCCGAGCATGGTGAAGTTATAACTATTAGTTTATACCGTAATGGCGCAGGTGGTGGTTGCTAAAATTAAGTTTGACCAAAGTTCAACTATCCCTTTAAAGATATTCTGAACCAGTGGATCCCTCTGTTTCCAACATGTAGTCCTGTTTTCGTTCATGAGTATACTTGATTTGTTTTATTTGTTGGAAACGGAGATAAATAGAAAAAAATTGAACATTGAAATTGATCAGGTAGTTATGTATATTCTACTCAAATTATATTATTGAACAAGGTAATATAGTTATTAAAGGGATTCAGTATCGTTGCCAAACTCCTCAAAGCTTGCGTAGAAATCTAGCGGTTCTCACATAACGTTTTTTTTGTCGTATTACCAAGTATGGAACATTATGCGGTTTTACACATTTTGCAAGCATGTGTTCGGATATGGAAATTTATAGTGGAGGCTTATTGAACCTTCAATTTTGTACAGAGTCCGCAAAAAAGGTTAGCGATTATCACTTCGCATTTCCACTCATTACTCGGTCGTGCGACATTAATGTACACATCCCTCAGTGGACATTATCGGATCACAAATATACACAAGTTAGCTATTCTTGGACAGTTTTTGCACATGTCAACAAAGTTATTAAATCTCTTTGAAGAAATCACAAGTTTTACGATTCTCAATTCACAATTCATATTCAGAGCATTGAAGAAAAAGAGAAAGCGTTGAAATACAAACCAGCGCATCTAGACGAGATGCTTTCCATCAGATTGACTAAAGAAAACGATCTGAGGATAACTTGCACACTCAACGGCAAACAACAAGAACAGGTATTTCAATTTCATTTTCCATTACATCGCATACATTTGCAAATATCATTAAATGGGAAAGGGTTTACTGAACACTCACCTGCGGTTCAATGATAAGTGCTCCGGTGTCAAAAACTACACAAAAATGGATCTGCCTAGAGTTTCGTTCAAGTAAGTTAATGATAAGAAATAAATTCAACGATGGCGTTACGCCTTCACCCCATTAAACTTAAAAACACTGGGCGATTTTGAACTTTTAACAAACTGGGGGCAGGGGGGAGGGGGGTTAAAAGGGCCCTCCTAAGATCTCGTCAACCGAAACTCCGATCGATTCCAAATTTGGCATGGTGATAGATGTCCATGAGATATACAATATTGCATACGAAATGCATTAGAATATGATCATTATATTTAATAATATAATATATTTTTATGGTGATTTTTATGAAACAAAACTGTGTTCATGGTACAATATACATGCTAATATTATATGTACACAATCTCTGATTTAAAAAAGGGAATTGATATGATAATTATTTAACTTATTAATACATATGATGTCATATATATGTTATATACATGTACTGTACAATATAACACAATATCATCATCATATTTCTCTACACTCCTTATGTATTTCATTGTTTTAATGTGGTCAATGGAACTTGGAAGTAATGCAACTTTCAATCTATTCATACGTGTTGACATTTGTTAGAAAACAAAACGATAATCATAAAAATTGATTTAGTTTTACCGTTATCTACGTTTTTTCCTTGTTTTTATCCTTTTCTCCTTTTTTCTCTGTTTTTCTTAGTTTTTCTTTTGATTAATATTGTTTATATATTGTATTGCTGTATGCAAATGTGAATAGGAATACTAACAGTACATGTGTAAAGACGGGTATAAAAAATACAACTCTGTATGTTATATATGGAAGAATTAACATTAAACAAACAATAGCCGGGACAAAGGGTCTTAAAAAGGTTTCAAATTCAAATTGTCTTTAGCTATAATTGATTTAAAACGTGTGTCTGGATGTGGATGTTGTACAGTGCAGGACCTGGTATGGTATAGTGCACCGGATTAGGAGAGGGCGCTAGTTTATCTAGTCGTAACGTAGTGACTCTTGTTGATCTTGTTGCGGAACACCTACCATGCCTACGGTGATGAACTATCTACCACTTCGTTCGGGAGTTGGTTCCAGGCCAGCGTAGTTTGTTTTGCTCTGTTTTACAATGCCTAACGGTGTAACACTTATAATTATTTGTTATCTGTCTTTCTAATATATTTTGGGATTCAAAGTCAGTGAACATTCTGGCTCTAATATTTCTTCTATAGGTCTTTGTTTGACTATAATTTTGTTCAATATGAAGGGCTAGGACCAACCCCTCGACCACCTTGAAAAAGAATGTAAGCTTCAACACTTGGCGTCTTGATGCTAGAGTTGGTAGGTCGAGTATTTCCCTCATCCTGGTCATTGAGCCTGGTTCACACGAAGTGTAGTCACCTGCAATGAACCTCACTGCTCTCCGCTGAATCCTTTCCAATCTCGATATGTCCTTTTGTAGGTAGGGGTTCCACACACAGTGGCCGTACTCAGGGATTGAGCGTACCAATGCTATGTATGCCGTTCTTTTGCATTCTTGTGGAAAGAAGTTCAAGTTACGGCGCAGAAGTGCCGAAACTGCATTCGCCTTCTTGTCAGTGTTGTGATGTGATGGGTCCACTTCAAGCCTTCGGAGAGGGTGAGACCAAGGTATGTGTGTTGGGCAGTGTGTTTCAGGATATGGTTATTTATGGTGTAGAAGTGAGAGGTCTTGGAGTCAGTACTAATGACGTGGCATCTGTCTGCGTTGAATGCCATCCCCCATTTGACTTCAACTCGTCTGGCAAGTCATTGATGTGGCACAAGAAGAGGATGGGTCCCAGTACTATTCCCTGGGGTACTCCGGAGGTTACAATCTCAGTACTCGAGTGCTCTACCACTACTTTCATCTTTCTCTCTATGAGGAATGATTTCAGCCACTGATGTATTGGGCCGTCTATGCCGTAGTGGTTCAGCTTGTGTAACAGGAGTGAGTGTGGTACAGTGTCAAACGCCTTAGCGAAATCCAGTATGATGATATCCGTCTGAATTTTCTTGTCATGTGCGAGTAGAAGATAATGAAATGTAGTGAGCAATTGAGTCTCTGTCCAGTGTCCAGACGTGAACCTATGATTAAGTGAAGATAAGATGTTGTTTTCTTGAAGGTGCTGAAGTAAGTGTGTGCATATGATGTGTTCAAGCTGCTTGCATAACACAGAGGTAAGGGAGACAGGTCGATAATTGCTTGCCGTATGTATATCGCCTTTCTTGAAGACCGGTGAAACATGGGCAGATTTCCAGTCAGATGGTAAGGTACCAGAGTCTATTGATAACTGGAAAATATCGGCAAGTCCTGGGGCAAGCTCTTTAGCACACTCCTTTAGTACGATGTTGGGAATCAAGTCTGGGCCAGCAGCTTTCGAGACGATGATCTTTCTGAGTAGTGCTTCAACGCCATTCACGGAGATGTGAAGTGGTCTGATTTTACCATGGCTGCGGCCGGTCATGGTTGGTGCATGGTAAAAGTTTCTGTTGAAGACCGACTTGAATTGGTCCGCTAGAATCTGAGCCTTGGCCTTGCTTTCGTGGATCAAGTTTCCAGCTTGTTTGAGGGGAGGTATTCCAGTCCTGTCTTGCCTTTTATATGAAACGTATCTCCAGAAGGGCTTGGGGTTGTGGTTTCCAAGTCCTTGAATAACTGAAGACAAGACGAAGTCTTCTGCCGCTTTTCTAAAAGTTTTCTTGCTGGAATTCCTTAAACTTCTCCCAGTCCTGGGTTTTGTGAGGAAGTCTGCGAGGGTCTCTAGATTTCCTGTATAGCCTTGCCTTTCGTTTAGTCATTCGCTTCAGTTTGTGGGAAAACCATGGGAGGGATTTCCTGCCTTTCATCAGCTTTGACGGGACATTGTCTTTTACGATGTTGAGTAGTGAGGACTTGATGTGGCACCAGATGTCTTCGATGCTGTTTCGGGCTTGACTGTTGGTAGGAATTTCCTCAGAGAGTGTTGCAGTCTTTTCGTGGATCGCCTCCCAGTTCACTCTGTGGAAAAGGTATCGTTTCCGGTTGTTGTGTCTGGTAATGTGTGGCAGTATTTCAAAGTCAGTGACTATCATGGCATGGTCACTAATCCCTGGGATGCTTGTGGAAGACTTGACCAGAGATGGGTTGTTGGTGAAAATAAGATCCAGCATGTTGTCCTGTCTAGTTGGTTGGTTATGTATCTGGGTGATGCCATAATCCAAGGACATGTCAATGAGGGCTTGCTGTACTTCCCTCTCTGATGGTCCTGGTCTGACAGAAAGGTTATTCCAGTCGATATCAGGGCTGTTGAAATCGCAATTGAGAATCTTTCCCAGTGATTCGTGGGGTTAGTGAAGATGACTCATATCACGATGTGGCATGTAGAATGATCCGCAATACAAGTCCTTGTTTCCTTGGATCTTGACCTTGGTCCATACAAGTTCACATTCTGTTGTAAGTTCTGGATTACATTCGGCAGTTTCATTTCTGTAGACCCCAACAAATACGCCGCCTCCCGTTGATTCTCTGTCATTTCTGAAGAAAAGGTGGGATTCAGGTAAGACCTCCGTTAACTTGATAGCATCAGGAGCTGGGTCTTGGCCTGGTTTTGACGCATATCCGTGTATAACGGACAGGACAGTGAATATTTACCTATAGAGGGTTCGTGGGGCGCCTAGTAAACTACATGTAGAGCCATTGCATTTGGTGTACAGAGTCGAGCTCCCTAAAGCATTAGGACGGAACTATCAAGCTGTCAGCTTACAAGGGTGCAAGATTTTATAGTTGATGACGACCATGTTGAACATGTGGAACTCTGGGGCCCCGGGGGTCACTCGCATACACAAGTGCTACCCACCCGTGTCCATCAACCTTTGAAATGGATCCTAATGGCGTAATTTAGCGTATCGCACTTTTTTCTGATTAGACCCTAATGGCGTATTGGAATTTTTCATATTGGACACTAATGGCGCATTGCACTTCTGACGGACCCTAAATGGCGTAATTATCGCACCTTTTCAGGAATAGAGCCTATATGGCGTATCGCACTTTTTCTGAAATTGACCGCAGATGGCGCATCGCACTGTTACTGAAGTGGACACTAACAGGCGTATCGCACATTTTAAATTTAACAGCCCTAAAATGTTATAATTTGCGTAATGCTCTTCAAACTTCCAGAAGCCACTGCACATCATGGTGCATGTTAAACTTCTTATTGCCACTGCCAGTCCTGCTATGCTATCTCGGAGTCACAATAGTGACTAAGAAAAAAACATGACAAATTTTCAACATCAAGTCATCAGATTATTTTGAACGATCAAATTCAAAGACAAAGACTGTTAATGTTATGTTTGTGTCACGTCAGACATGACTATAATATAAACAACAGCATTACCTGCACATTGTCGACAAATGTCCCAAGAATTAGTAATACATCATTTATCTGGTATATGTACATTGGATTGAAGTTTGAAAATTACGTTGATTTACAACACAACTGGAAATTCAAATGCAATGCAAGAGCCAAATCCAAGACCAAGAAAAGAAATTAAATTTACATGATTTAATATATTCAATTACTCTGACTTTGCCTTAATAGGTGTAGTTCACTTTGTTATAGAGGGCGCTGCACGCAATAATTTGTTTGTGAGATAAAAAAAAAAAACTGAGTGTAGAATTTGAAAGAGCATACATTTTTGATGGCAGACTAAACTTTATTTGATCAAAATCGGTTCAAAAACGGCTAAAATATCAATAGATATATCCAATCATAAGACATCTGGAGCCCAGATATATTCGATGACTCTTTTTTTTAAAATAAAAAAATTGCGTAAACTTTTTCAATAATTGTTAAAAGAGGTTTTAGATACCCGGACGGATGGGAACGTGTTTCCTTACACACAAAAACAACGTGTTTCCTTTATACACACACAAACTCCGTGTAAAATTTACCAGAGTTCCGGGTCCACAGGAGACCAACCCCAATAGTGTTAATTTGAATCCGTTGCCTGGTTATTTCAAGTTAACTACCGAAACGCGTACAACTAACCTGAAATTCCTGGTAAAATAATTACATTTCAAACTGGTGATTTTTTTAGATTTTTTTATAAATCCTGGTTATTTCACTTTTTAACCAGGCTACCGTCGCAATTAAAGGTAACGTTGAGTATTGGTAATTTCCAAAGTGCCCCCCCCCCCCCCCCAAAATTAATTGTAACGGATTTGGTTGATTTCAATTCCATATGAAAGATCATCGAAAAAAACATGGGAAATAATAATAATTCCCATTCAAATGCTCTAATTGTTGTGAAATTTGCTTTCAAAATATTTATAAAAGTGATTGACGTCGGCGCAAGCGTTCTAGGTCCTCCGATGCGAAAAGCGAACGGCGCTTGCGATACACATGAATATGCTCGGTAACTATTACCGCGCATTACAGTCTCGTATTAGGAGGACCTAGAACGCTAGCGCTTCTCTCTAAAGTTAATTTGACACTTGAGTTGTAACGGCTCTTTTTGAATGATAACAGGGGTTTTACTTTGTCGTTTGTAATTGTGTATACTTTTCGAGCATGGTGAAGTTATAACTATTAGTCTGTACCGTAATCGTGCAGGTTTTGGTTACTAAAGTTAAGTTTGACCAATACTCAACGTTACCTTTAATAGACACATACTTTTGTTTATCGGGAAATGGTCATTATCTCACCAAGTCGGAGGACTTGAAAGAAGCTTTTCGGGGTAAGTAGGCCATTGAATGCCCTGTTCAGTGTACCTTGTAAGTTGTATAAAACTGTCCGGGTTGGGAAGTCTAGTAACAGAAAAGCGATGTCAACCACCATGCATTAACTGTGTATGTGTGCATGGCCCATGGCTAACTCAGATCTATGTTTAAATGTATGGTCTAGGCCTAGACTTTGTAAGCCTAGGGCTCACTGGCTAGGATAGACTACAATAAGATTACAATTTACTACCACTACCCTAGCCAGTAGGCCCTAGGCTTGAAACGTCTAGGCATAGACCATACATTTATACATATATATCTGAGTAAGATGTATACCTACAGCCAAGGACCATGCACACAGACACAGTTAATTCATGGTGGTTGATATCTCGCTATCTGTTACTAGACTTCCGGGGTCGGACAGTTGTTATACAACTTACAAGGTATATTGAACAGGGCCTTAAATGCACTTCACACATTCCTGGTAATATGACGCAATTTTGCACGGACATTTTTAACCAGGGTTTTTTAGAGTGTAGCACTGTGTGCGCCTAATAGGCGACTTGCTGGAACACTCACTAGGGCGTGGAAAATGTACACTTAATGTGCATGAATGATTTCAGTGTGTATCCGTTGACCGGGGTAATAATAATGGTGTAAAGCGCTATGATACCAATGGGAATATAGCGCTATAAAGATAAGAGTTATTTTTTATTACTTTGCATAGATAGTACCACATTATGTACCTGACTTTTCAGCTGCGTAGTTAAAGTGATACCTGTAAAGTGTCAGATATTGCACAAAATGAAATTTGAGACTTCAATCCTATATCAATATCATTGTAAAATACAATCGAAAGATTTGTGAAAGTTTGAAAGAAAACGAACACTGTTTACCTAGCGAAAAAACGAATATTCAGTTCATATTTTATCACCGAATACTGATGGTCTGCCATACATTTGTCGCAGTAATAATGATCCGTTTGAGATATTCGCACCCGTGTATGTTTACAGACGTAGTACAGAATTCATGGAATGTGCACTCGCTCGGCTCAAAGTTCAATCTCCGGAATGTTCTCACGCGTGCTGCATCCGGACGTGTTCAGCTAGGACAATTGTACTTTTTATCAAAAGCGTTGATCAAAGCTTTTCAAATAATGATTTTCAATGATAATTTTCAATGATAATTATCTTCATACCAAAGGGACATTTGAAAAAATCTAACCCTATTGTATTCTTCTCTTACCATAAGCTAAACAACACGGCAGAAGATAAACGAGGAAGCTCCAAGTATTTTTCGTGGAGTTAGACACTTTACAGGCATCACTTTAATGTAAAACGTAAAGTCATAATCCACCAACCGGGCCAGGCCACCTCTCAGCCCGGCAAAGGACCCCCGATCGAGCATGGGCGGTGCAGAGATTATTGAGCGTGAACGAATTTACAGACGCGCGAAGAATCATGAATGGGACAAAAAGGACGTTCTATCGGTTAATTATTTGGAGATTTAAAACCAATATAAAGTTTAAAGTGATGTTTCAAGCCCTTATTTGTTCAGGCAAGCTGCATGTTTTATGTCATCTTCTTTCATGTAAGACAATAAGCCAGTTCGTAATTACAATCTGCGCATGTGCGTAATTACCGATCTAGACTTCCCGGTTCCATCGATCGTGAGAATTGAAGGAGCCACACGTGCAATTGAATGCGAATTGTTTATTTACGTTTTTAAGAATCTGGATTTGGATCAAAATCAGCCCATCGTTTTTGTATTCACCACATCAAAGGTTAATAGCATAATATGTACTATTTTATAGAACAAGAACCGGTTAGATAGAATGTGTTATTCATGTGTAATGATGATATTTATTGATCAATAATTTTACCGAGCCTTGCTTGGCCTGGCTAGCTTGAGTAGCACGCACTGAGTATGTACACACGTAGGTGTACATAGCATTGTGCGGAGATTATCGTCTTCCGCTTGCTGTACTATCCAACGCAAAAACAGTTTTTGCCGGCTGATTTCTCTCTCCATTCATTAGCAAATGCAAACAAAATTTCGTTTATGTTATCCACAATTTTTTATAAATTGATAATGATTACCGACTCTCTTGTTTTGAAGACCGTAACATGTAGAAAAAATTATTATATCCCGTCTGTTTTCCTTGCCAATGGCGTCATAAAACATATCGTTCAATTATTGAACAGTACAGTGTACGAATGGACGGTATGTTTATATCCAGCCTTGTGGCATTATTGCGTGTGAATAATCCACGTGGATCATTCACAAGAAAGTTGATTACAAGAAAGTTGATTTGGAGAAAAATCGGTAAATTCTTGAAGATATTTTACATCAAATGTGTTCTTTATGAGTTTATGCAGCTGCTCGTATAATTTCCACTTTGATTTTATGCATCTAATGTTTGTTTTAGGCTGTCAAACTAAAATTATCCGGTAATAGGACATGATACCATACACAATAGATGTATGTTGATGGAGTATCGGACTTCGGCCTGTGACGTCACCCAAGCTCCATGGTCTAATTACGAACTGGCTTATACCCTCGCAGCTTTCAAAATTTGGCTTGCAACAGGCGGACACTCCCTTTAAATTCCACAAAATTATATTAACGGATAATAAAGTTCAAATTATTTACACTGTTTTACAAGACGCTAACAAATACTAGAGGTTAACGGCCTAGTTGTTTACCTCCGCATATATAAGTATATTCATATCATATTGATATAGTGAATATAGAATGTCATGTGGAGTTTTTTTTATAGGAGTAACAATGCAATTATGCTAAATCAAACAAAGAAAATTAAGTCTCACTTCGATGACTGTTTATTAGACTTTTCTCGGGTTTTTTGTTCTCCAAAAGTTTATACAACATTCGGTTCTCACGCGCCTGGTTCGACGGAGCGTATATTTCTCTCTTGACCTGAACCAGCAGATGCCTGACACCACTGTCCGCCTAGACATGGAATACACGTCAGACTTGGTCAAAATTGCCTTTAAGACGGAATTCACTGGTATGTGTATATTTGACTATTATTGTTTATCAATAAAGGGCGCCTTCCGTTGCCTCCCTGTACGCCTTTTATATGTACACAACTGAAACTGATGAAGATTCCAGTTCTAATTGCTTATGTAATCGATCACAGTATGATTGATAAATATGGCATCTATCGAACTTGGGTGTTACATTGAAATGCTGGTAATCTTTTACCCTTTCACATTGACATGAAATGTGTTAAACCAGTTTTTCAAATTTCGGCTTCCCGCAGGAAATTCGCGTTGAAAGTATGACGCCAGATATCTGAAAGTAAACAACTAATGTATGAAATCAAAGCCTTTGTATGTATCTTTCAGGCATTTTACGACTATGAATATAAATGTTGGTCTCTCACCAATTGTATGAGACTATTGATGAGTATAACACATTCATAAAGTAATAGATACATAAACTTTGTACACTGTTGCTCATGAAATTGGAATTTTTTTTTTAAAGATCTAATTTCATACTGTGTCCATTTGTTTGCACATAATGAATAATTTCAGACTAAAAATAATGATTACATAATGTTTCCAAACTACCAATGTACAATAAATAGTTTCGTGAATTCCCATTCATCAATTTAACCTTTACTCCACGGAAGAGCAGTGTTCGTCACTGAAGTAGCTCCGTTACTATTATTATTATATTACTATTACCTTAATACTTAGTCAAAAGTGATAATTTTCGTCTGCGTGTGAATACATATATCATGTATATGTAGGGACTAGTAATAATTTCATTCAGAAGTTAATTTTATAAAGTTCCTATCTACTTTTCTTTAATCTAATGGATTTCAGAGAGAACATCTGCAAGTCTCGAAGGGGCGGATTCGAATCCTGAAAGAAGGTAAGCCACTGAGACACTCTTGAAGATTGATGAACGAACGTTTAATATAAAACCAATCGTATCTTTATTTTGAGGCTTTTAGGATGGCGCTAATTGAATATTTGGTGTCGGTTATTGTAAATGGCCTCCCAGAGTTCCCAGAGGCGCAACTCTTGACACGCCTCATTCAATTAAGCATTTTGAACGTACATAAATATGATATGTATAACTCATTATAAAGGGCATATATACCTAAATCACTGTGAAGTTAGGTTTAAGGTGAAACCATGTGCAATGTCATCTTCCGAAGACGTTCCTGAAATGCGTAAAAGTTGCGATCAGCAACGCGACTTCAAAATAAGGCGGAACACTGAGGCCAAACAGAACCTGGTGGAACCTAGTGTTATATAAGTGTAATACTGTAAGATATCACTAGGAGGTAAGGTGGACTGAGTTTAGTATAAACTACGTATTGGAAATTAGCTTTTTACAATACACTAGAGTTCAAAACAGCAAGCAATCATACAGAAACATCAAAGAACATTAGGGTGGAACGCAATGAGAATATAGGAGGCAAGTTTAACAAGAGAAATTTGAAGTGCACCAATTTATCAAGGCCAATCTGGCAAACAAGAAACGCATAACGATATATAATGATATGCAATGAACTGAAGGGAGGAACTGCTCAAACAATAAGTAGACCTAAGTAAAATAGAACAACCTTATTCTAAAAAAAAGGACCAATAAGAGATGAGATGAGGTGGCAAGACAGTGATTATGTGATGACGACGAGGAAATGTGACCACGAGCCGCGAAGCGGCGAATTTCTTTGGCTATTTTGAACCCCCGTAAGTGAATTTTTTCACCCTTTTTTCACTTTCGTCCACGAGCCGCGAAGCGGCGAATTTTGTTGCTATTTTGAACCCCCGTAAGTGATTTTTTTTCCACCTTTTTTCACTTTTTTCACTGATACATTTTCACTTGGCAGCCCAAGGGGGGGGGGGGGGTTAAGCCCTAACCCCCCCCCCCCCCCCCCCCCCCCCCCCGTAGATCCGCGCCTGATAATTGAGTGACAAGAAACAACATAATATATATAGCAGTGGACATGAATGGATGACAGAAATAACTGAATAGTGATCAACTGAATAGGATGCACACAGATGTAGAGGGAGTTGAAGATGGAATGCTGGGTGATGGTGACAAATAGGAAATGAGCATAATAGAATTAAATCAAAGAACGAACAGCGTGAATTAACACGGCGCTAATTGAAAAGTACCGTCAAAATTCAGCGACCCAATCACTTTAATATCGCATGCTTTGTTTCCTATCAACCACTGCAGGGTGAATGTGACGGACGAGCAGCTTCACAAGTTAGCACAACACTTTCCCGCCAGTGATGGTTCCTACAAGTCGTTCTGTCGTCTCCTAGGAATACCAAATAACGAAGCTGGCAACATACTTGCCCAAAACCACGGTATTCGTATGGATGCTGTTAGAGAGTGCCTCTTTATGTTCAGGGATCGAACTGGAGGCTATCAAGACGATCTTCTAAAAATCTTAGATGGTGCCCAGTTATCTGGTCTGAAAAGGTACATCGAATAGATGATTGCATTTATCAATACCTTGAAGGGAGTTTTGGTATAAAGGAATAATAAATAATTTGTGTTGAGGTAATGAAAAAATGGGTGTAAAATTTAGAAAAGCACGTGCAATTTTGATGACAAAATCAATTTTATTTGATCAAAATTGGTTCAGAATCAGCTGAAATATCCATAAGTATGTATTTCATATTTGAATAAATGCGGGGGACATGTTTAACTTCGAAAATATGTTACGCGTGTACATCATACTGCTAAATCGTCCTTAGGACCAAACAAGATCATCCAGTTTTGTTTTGATGTATATTGCGTGTATTTAATGCGCTCATTCTTAGGGAGTGCCTTTTCAGTTCAGCCTTTAATTATTTGTAGTCTTAGTAGAAACATCTAAAAACAACAAAAAGATCTATTCACACAATAAACTGCATGTAACGCGTATAATCTTTGGCCATGATTTTTACATGATTTGGTTCTTGATTAATTAGCAGCAACGTGGTTAAGAGGCCTATTGGAGATACTTTTCATAAAATGTTTGATGACTATTATTTTTTGTAATAGAAGAAGAATAGAGTAAAATATGGGGTGAATAGTAATTTTCGTTGAGGTAATGAAAACTGAGTGTAAAATCTGAAAGAACATACAATTTTAATGACAGAAGAAACTTTATTTGATCAAAATCGGTTCAGAAACAGCTGAATATCAATGAATATATCCAATCGGAATAAATGTGGGATCCAACATTTAATCTATGACTTCAGAAACAAAAGTTACACTTCTTCAACAATTTACAAAAGAGTTTTTAAAATAGTTTTTAATTTTCCCTCTATTTAATTATTATTTTTAACAAAACGTCACATGCACATTTTGTTGAAATAGCTCAAACCAATGGGTTTTTAGAAAAAGCCCTTTTGTGTTTTGACGGCTCCTTTTGCTTTTTTACGAAGCCGTTTGTAGTTTGTTATACCTTTCGATCATGGTTGGGATATAGGTTACTAAAAGTCAGTTTGACCAAAGCTGTACAATCCCTTAAATATTCACGTATTTCCTTTTGTTTTAAGTATGTACGTGTAAGCTTCGTTATTTACTTTCATAAGCCATCGAACAATTTACTTTTATCCTTATTACCCGTCCATACTGTCCATATGACATAACAATTATACAAAGGTTAGTGAAAGGGGCTTACTCGATATCTTCCAGTGAGACTTTGTGTTGTTTTCCATGAGTCACTATTTCAATTGTCCGTCTTCCCTTTGATTGGATCAACAATTAGAATCACTGAAACAACAACGACACGCACAAATTAAAATGTACAGCTTGTCCCAGAAAAAATTACAACGGCACTTTCCGCAACGATAACTTTAAAGAGTAGATCAATCATAATGATATTTCAGGGTATGAAACTATAACTTATTACCTACGTCTTGCAGAAAACCCTATTCGATTTGCTTCAGTGGTCATGGAGAATTAGGATCATGTCAGATGTCCCTTCCCTCCAGATTTTGTAAGGAGACGTGTTGTCCATTGACAACTTTCTGCAACGATAACTTTAAAAAATAATAAATCAATCAGAATAATATTTCAGGGTATGAAACCATAACTTATTACCTACATCTTGCAGAATACCCTATTCGATTTGCTTCAGTGGTCATGGAGAATGAGGATCTTTTGTCAATCATGTCATGTGTCCATTTTCGTCCATGTCCATGTTCACGCGTTATGAACGAAAATGGACTTGTTCACGCGTTATGAACGAAAATGGACACATGACATGATTGACAAAAGATCCTCATTCTCCATGACCACTGAAGCAAATCGAATAGGGTTTTCTGCAAGATGTACGTAATAAGTTATAGTTTCATACCCTGAAATATTATTATGATTTATTAACTATTTTAAAGTTATCGTGGCAGAAAGTTCCGTTGTCAATGGACAACACGTCTCCTTACAAAATCTGGAGGGAAGGGACATCTGACGTGATTAACAAAAGATCCTCATTCTCCATGACCACTGAAGCAAATCGAATAGGGTTTTCTGCAAGATGTAGGTAATAAGTTATAGTTTCATACCCTGAAATATCATTCTGATTGATCTAATATCTTTAAAGTTATCGTTGCGGAAAGTGCCGTTGTAATTTTTTCTGGGACAAGCTGTACTAGATATACTTCGGGAAATAATTGTGCCCACTCAATATAAACAAGTTTATGAAGGAACTACTGTAGGTAAATTGAATGTCAAATTATCCCAATGGTCGATGTCTGGTCCAAATGTTTTAACTGCCAATTTTTGTGATGATATCACATTGTGAAGTGTGATTTACAGGTTGCAATGATATAATACGCAAGTTTAAAATGATGTTTTTCTATGAGTGAAAACAACAGACAATTATGTTAACAAATGTTACAATGATCATGAATTGCAAACCAATAACTGTACAACAAATTTAAAAAACTATTATATAATCATTGATGGGAAGGTTCTAAAAGTAATTAATACAAAATAATATTGATTTGCATAAACATAAACATGAAAAACCGAGTGTCGAATTTGAAAGAACATGCAATTTTAATGGCAGAATAAACTTTATTTGGTCAAAATCGGTTCAGAAATGGCTGAAATATCAATAAATATATCCGATCGTATTTATTTGGGCCCCAAATAAATACGATGATTTTTTGAAAAAATATAAAAAATGCTTACACTTTTTCAAACATTTTCAAAAGCGGTTTTTAAATAGTTGTTGATGATCTCTCTATTTAATCATTATTTCAACAAAACATCACATGCATAATTTTGTATGAAAAAAAGGTTGAAACCAATGCATTATTAGAGAGCGCCTTCTTGTGTTTTAATGGCGCTTTTTGAATGATACCAGGCTTTTTACTTAGTCGCTTGTATTTTTGTATACCTTTCGAGCATGGTGGGGTTATAAATATTAGTTTGTAATGTTACTATGAAGGTTTTGTTTACTAAAGTTCAACCTTACCAAAACTGTACTACCCCTTTAATTGTGTACACTTATTTCAAGTTTTAAATCATTATGTTGTTTCAAACATTCAAAGGTGCCTGATCTATCAATAATTGTGATACAAATATTGTGTATATTGCTACATTATGTATTATCATTGAATAGTGTAAATTGACTTGAAATGTTAAATCTGTATGTTGTTTCAAATACACACAGGGCCCGATCCATCAATAATTATGATGAAAATATTGTGTATATTGCTTCATAATATTGCTATTATAAGTGAATAGTGTAAATTGATTTGAACTGTTAAATCTGTACGTTATTTTAAATATTCAAAGGCCCCTATCCATCAATAATTATGATACAAATAATGTGTGTATATTGCTACATTTAACTGCTATTATTAGTGAATAGTGTAAATTGATTTGAAGTGTTAAATCTTTATGTTGTTTCAAACATTCAAAGGGCCCGATCCATTAATAATTATAAAATATATTGTGTATATTGCTTTATTATATTGCTATTATTAATGCGTTGTGTAAATTGATTTGAAGTGATCAATCTAAAAGTTGTTTCAAACATTCAAGGGTGCCCGATCAATCAACAATTATGACACAAATATTATGCATATTGCTACATTATACTGCTATTATTAGTGAAATGTGTAAATTTAACTGAAGTGTTCAATCTTTATGTTGTTTCCAACAATGAAAGGGCCCGATCCATAATCATGATTTTAAAATATTGTGTACTTTGCTACATTATACTGCTTATATTAGCGTAAATTTATTTGAAGTGTTGAATATTTATTTTCGTGGGTTTAACATGGCCAAACTCTGTCAAAGTGGAACGTTTATATAAATAGTTACGATTATTTAGAAAATAGTTTGAACATTAACATAATGTTGTCATATCCTATTATATGGAACAGAGATACCATACATAAATGTATTCTATGCATAACAACCAAATTGTGGTTTGCGCTTATACTTAAACAATTTTCAAACTGTTGCCTTGTATTATGCAAAAACCTTACAGAAATGTATGTAATTTTGTTAACCAACACTTCTTTGGTTCGCATTTTATTTCTCTTTTATATTCTCTGACTGAAAAACCAACTAGATTTGCTGAAAATCGCCACTGTCATTGATACAAATCTACTAGCTACATCATGATTTGAGTGTCACGTAACTATACATGTTTATATATGATATCTCTGAAACAAATGATACTTGTCTCGTCTTAATGTTTTACATTATCATCTTGTTAAAAAAGTGAAATTCGTAAATTATACTCCATGTAGCACTATAATTAACCAAGTTAAATCACACAGTCAAACTTCTAATAGACAAAGGGGGCAAAGGGGTCTACTTGAATCATCAAAATATCAAACAACATTGATTGAAAGAATTGCAAAGTCAAGATTGTGGAACTACGTCACCAAGGGGATCGCTTTTTTTGATGAGCTGTGAAAATTATATAAATCCAACAATAATTCAATTAAAGCAAAGTTCATTTGTTAAGAAGTATTCTAATGACTTTAGGCAAAATTTAAATTGCTGTAATACATTATTATATAGATAAATGTATTCAATCAAGTGTTTATCAAGGGCGGTGGATGTACCCAAATAAATATTTTAAAAATTGAATATATTTTACAAAATCTTCCTAGCTGTAAATGGATTCATTAAAGTGTATACATAACACAGTTCAACCTTATCAATTGGTTTATTTATGTAATATATTGTGGTAAAATGTTGAAGTGTTAACATATTTTCTGTATTTCACCACAACAAAATGCAAACATCAAGTCAGGTGATATGATGACATAGAATATATTTGAGATCGATGTACATGCCATGTAAGTGTACAAAATACTGTAATTTAAAAAGATAACTATAACTTAATACCCAGTTACAAAACTCACAGAGCAATGCTGTAAATAGATGTCTTGAATTACTAAATTAAAAAATTAAGCCATACTTTGTGTGTCGTAACTCGTAAGCAGCACATTTTACAGCTGTTATGTGAGTACCGGGGTAAGAAATACATTGTATAATTGTTCGTTATAAAAATACGCATATGATAATTCAGATACACATATTTATATTTGTACTGTAAAGTGTACTACCGCTTCGGGGTATTTAGAATCACCCCATCAACGTTGAAGCCGGAATAAGACAAGTTTGCAGAAACTGACAAATGAAAGAAAGCTTGCTCAATATAGTGGTGTGACATCTAATTTTGATCGTGTATTTTATAGTGTCACGAATACTCAATAAACTCATGCATCTCTCAATGAATATATTTGTATGCTGTTCAAGCATGAATTGACATAACGTTGCGCACGAAGCTTACTTATTTGTGTGTGTAATAAACTCTTGCAACGCAATGTTCATAACGTTTCCAAGCCTGTCCCGACCATTTTGGCCTATTTTCACGTGATTTGGTGGTTGTGGCTTTATCATCAGTTGGTGGATGAGGGTATGACATTCAAAGGGACATGTCCAGTGGTGTCACGTGGTTGAAATAGTTATTGTTGTTGTTGTTGTACATGTGTGGTGGCAATTAGTCAAATGTGACTATTGTTGCCAATTACATTTAAATCATTAATCCTATATGAATTTTTGTTGGTGGGCACCTTATGTATTTCTTTTTTTTACACACGGATTTTCCCCTTACGTTTATGCATTGTTTAGGGCAAACTATAAGAGGGGGAACGTGAACCCCTACCCCAAAGCTTCGCCACAGGACCTGTCCGAGACAATATAAATACATAATTATTTGAATGGAAAAGAGAACTAGTATGTTACCGTATAATCCATATTGAAATGTTGCATAGCTGTACTTATTGTGGGTATTCAAGTCTCCTGGAATATAGTCAGGCGGTTTTATGTACTGGGAATGTACATCTTGTATGTTATGTATCTGACCGTCAGTGTCGAACATGCAGTAAACTTGGAAGATTTTGATACCCTTTTGGGACTAAATAGACAATTATCTGCGGAAATCATCGTCCTTGTTTAGTGTTGTATACTTTAAACATAACTCTATTTAATTTCTGCATTATGCACAGCTTATAAAAGATTTAGTGACAATGTGATTTAAGTCAATACTATCACTTAATAACATGATTTATAAAACTGAGGTAAACTGAGGTTGTTGGACTCACAAATTGTCTGCAACCTAGAATGAAATATGTATTCAGATTTGTTCTTGTTTTTATTTGAAATTATTCTTCACGCAATAAGTATGTAACCAAAACAGTTTAGATATGTTGGAGAACATTGTGTTTGGCTTTGATATTTATTTAACTAGTTATAGTCGTAGTCATGACATTGTCAGTTTTTTCGTCTATCAATGAATTAACTAATAATCTTTGTCTCAAATAGCTGACAGCTATAAATGTTCGTTTAAAAATACATGTATATACATTTTTCACTGATATTACATGTATTATATGACATTAAGAAAAGTAAAATGGTGTTACACATGATGTTGAGAATATTGAAAATGGCCTAAGCTCACTGATCAATTGACTACATGTTGTGGCTGTAAGTTATTTAATCAAGGAATTATACTGTTGTGTTTAGGTATACGTTAGTTATACTTATACTTTTATCTAAACAATATTGTACAAACCTATGTGTCATTGCTATCATTTTTAAATGTTTCGATCACACGTTCCAAGTAACGTATTTACATTAATATACTCTGGTAGCTTGACAGCATGTACAAGTGTCACCATACATATTTAGATGTCAATTTCTTTAGATGTAAACATATTTTGTTGTAGATATAATTTATGAGCCGTGCAGATGATAATGATGTGCAATCTTGCGGAAATTGTCGTTGAATTTCAAAACTTGCATTATACTATTTTGTGTACGAATAATATAATCTTTTCTGTAGTACTCACAAAGCATTTTAATTGTGTGTTGCAACGTGCACAGATCAAAGTACAAAAATTCGAAGCGAAAATAGAAAGATATGGATTATTCACTCAGAGGCAAGCTCCTCATAGAGTACAGAAGCTATGACGTCATAAAAAATGTATTTTTAGAATTTTCTAATTGGAAATCCAAATACCGAAAATCAATTGAATATTTTAAGTATTAGCTGAGATATACCCATCCGAATGATATGTTTGTCAATAAGCAATCAGTGTTATAGTGCTCTATATCAAATTTGAAAATTAAAACAAATAGCTTTTTGATGACGTCACACTTCACCACTCTATAATGATGAAGGATGCGGTTTCTTCCAAAGTGTTAACTGTACATCTGCTGTCATCAAGTCGTCAGAGATTTGATTGTAAACTAATATAATGACTTCGATATGTCACTTTCGAGAAGCGGTGTTAAGGGGTGATGTTCACTGGGTCAGAAAATTTGGTGCACAAAACGACCAGTGGCTCCGAATACAATTTGAAAATGGAAGAACAGCTTTGCATGTAACCGCATTTTTGGGCCACATCGGCATTGTAAAATATCTGATTAGTCAGGGCGCTGATGTTAGCGCTTCTGATCACGATGGAAATACAGCATTACATCTGGCGTCGTCCAATGGGTACTTGGAGATAGTGTACCATCTGATAGAAAAAGGAGCCAACTTGAATCAACCGGATTGCAATGGAAATACGACACTACATATTGCATCATACTATGGCCATCTTGACACAATCAAATTCCTCATAGAGAAAGGAGCCGATTTGAATCAGCCGGATGGCAATGGGAATACGGCACTACATCTTGCATCATGCAATGACCAGTTAGACACGGTCAACTATCTTATAGGAAAATGAGCTGATGTTAATCACCAGAGAAAAGATGGAAGCAACGCACTACATCTTGTATCATTCAATGGCCAACTTGACACCATCAAAAATCTCATAGATAAACAAATTGACGTTAACCAGCAGAAAAAAGATGGAAGCAACGCACTACATCTGGCATCATACAACGGCCATCTAAACACAGTCAAATATCTCATTGAGAAAGGAGCCGACTTGAATCAACCGGATTGCAATGGAAATACGACACTACATATTGCATCATACTATGGCCATCTTGACACAGTCAAATTCCTTATAGAGAAAGGAGCCGATTTGAATCAGCCGGATGGCAATGGGAATACGGCACTACATCTTGCATCATGCAATGACCAGTTAGACACAGTCAACTATCTTATAGGAAAAGGAGCTGATGTTAATCACCAGAGAAAAGATGGAAGCAACGTACTACACCTTGCAGCATACAATGGCCATCTAGACACAGTCAATTATTTCATAGAGAAAGGAGCCAACTTGAATCAGCCGGATACCAATGGAAGTACGGCACTGCATGATGCATCATTCAATGGCCATCTTGACACAGTCAAATATCTCATAGATAAAGGAGCTGATGTTAACATGCAGAGAAAAGATGGAAGCAACACACTACATCTTGCATCATCCAAAGGCCATCTTGACACAGTCAAATATATCATAGAGAAAGGAGCAGATGCTAACCAGCGGAGAAAAGATGGAAGCAACGCACTCCATCTTGCTTCATACAATGGCCATCTAGACATAGTCAAATATGTTATACAGAAAGGGGCCGACTTGAATCAGCCGGATACCAATGGAAGTACGGCACTGCATGAGGCATCATCCAAAGGCCATCTTGACACAGTCAAATATATCATAGAGAAAGGAGCAGATGCTAACCAGCGGAGAAAAGATGCAAGCAACGCACTACACCTTGCATCGTACAATGGCCATCTAGACACAGTCAAACACCTCATAGAGAAAGGAGCGGACTTGAATCAGTCGGATAGCGATGGAGATACGGCACTACATCTTGCATCGTCCAATGGCCATCTTGACTCGGTCAAATATCTCATAGAGAAAGGAGCAGATGCTAAACAGCAGAGAAAATATGGGAGCATCGCACTACACCTTGCATCATACAATGGCTATCTAGACACAGTCAAATATCTCATAGAGAAAGGGGCCGACTTTAATCAGGCGAATAGCAATGGAAGTACGGCACTGCATTATGCATCACAAAATGATCATCTTGAGACAGTCAAATATCTCATAGATAAAGGAGCTGATGTTAACCAGAACAGAAAAGATGGAAGAAATGCGCTACATCTTGCATCATGCAATGGCCATTTAGATATAGTCCAATATCTCATAGATAAAGGATCCGACCTAAATCAACCGGATAGCGATGGGAATACGGCGCTCCATCTTGCAGCACACAATGGCCAATTTGCAACGGTGAAACATTTTGTAAACAAAGGAGCCGACTTGAATAGAAGGCGAGACGATGGTAAAACAGCACTTCAACTCGCAATTGATAACAGCAATTCTGATTGCGTCGCGTACATAAAATCCGGAAGCAAGAGTATGCTTGAGCAGCAAAGGGGAAACGAACTGACGAAGAAAGAGACATTTGGCTCGATCGAGAAAAGTTCAGAAGGAATCGCTCTCCTAGGTACGACACACAATTCTGATTGTTATTGTACATAAAATCATATTTAATATTATCATGAATCATTCCTTTAAAAAGAAAAAAACATTCATCAACACTGGAATCTTCGGAGTAAATATGTTGTATAATTATTTGTTCTGAAAAAATTGCAAAGAACAAAAGAGGATTATCGACGATAGTGTTTATATTTATTGTAATAATGTATCAATAATAAACAGAAGTGTAATACAAAAATAACACAAGTAGTAATGTAATTCATATTCAGAGCTAGACAACAACGTAATATTGCAGGTGAAATTCAGTGAAAGTGTAGAAAACCATTGATAATTTTAATGTAGATATCTCCTCAACACAAATCAAATCTGCGAATGGGATTTTCGATCATCGTGGAGGAGAGCTAACTGTGGAGTCGTATGGCGTCACACTCTCGATTCCTCCTGGAGCTCTTCAGGAAGAATGCAGCCAAGAGATAGGTCTTCACGTCCTGACGGAACTACCAGACGATCTAGTCTTAGGGGAGGATGAGATGGTGGCCAGCTACGGCTTCCGCTGCACGCCCCCAGGACTAACCTTCAAGAAACCGGTGACAGTGACGATGCCACACAGCGCGATCCTGATTGAGGATGGCAGCAGGAGTAACATACCAGCTGTGTTGTACACAAAACAAGAAACCCAGGGTGAGTTAGTGTATAGTCTTTATCATTATCATTATCTTCATTATCGTGATCGTAATCATCACCGATATCACCATCATCATTATCATCATCGCAATCATAGTCATCAGCACCTCATTTATCAGTATAATCATCTTACATTATCACCGCCAGCATGAACACCACTATCGCTGTCAATATCATCATTCTCGCAAAGTAACTTGGCACCATCATTAGCAACAACCCTTTATAAAAATATAAATTTAATAATCATTTTAATGCAAGAGTTCACTAGTTCAGCATTTGTTTACAACTCTCAATTTACATTCACTGATGTTGGATTGCAGATGCTGCGTGGATCAAAACACCAACTACTGGTGTAACAGATTGCCCTGTCATCAGTATTAACAAGACAAGAATGAAACTGCAAATTACTCATTTCTCATCGTACTGGGCTGCCTTGTTGACATGGTACTACGGTGAAAAGCGGATATCTGTTATCCCATTCCTTCCAGACCACCTACCGAACGACCGTATTCCGATACTCCGCATTCATCTGTTTGATACTCTCAAGGGGTGCATGGAGGTACGATTTTAACCCGTATATACGATTCCGTTTTTAGTATAATATACATGTTATTTTGTAGAATACAAGTGTTACGTTTCATTAATCACGGCAATTCTACGATTATGCTTCTGTTAATGTGTGCATTTTAAACAAATTTTGCTTACTTAATAAACACTCTGTTACCACTGTTGTGCTGTAGTATTGT
This sequence comes from Echinarachnius parma, assembly GCA_037951105.1. Taxonomy (NCBI): domain Eukaryota; kingdom Metazoa; phylum Echinodermata; class Echinoidea; order Clypeasteroida; family Echinarachniidae; genus Echinarachnius; species Echinarachnius parma. The sequence continues at coordinate 46,166 of JBAMJV010002908.1, read as the reverse complement.
TAAATGGAATCACTGTATTATCGAACATGTACAATTGATCACAATTTTACCCAGAACATTGAAGGATCCGAGAAGAAGTTGAAATACACATCTGTCCACCCTGATGTGTTGTTGACCATCCGCTTAGGGGAAGATCTGAAGATTATTTGCGAACTACTTGGCACTGAGGACACCTGTACTGAGGTTTGCTATTTCCTATTTCACTTTCCACAAATAGTCAGGACTTGATTTTGGGAACTCTGAGAAGGGTTTTAAACATCTAATTCTGATATTCTTATTCGAGAAAGCTCGCGTCATACTTTGGCAAAATCAAGTTATATGTAGGGAAGTCTTGTGTTACTTTCGGGCTTATAATCATACAATTGTTGGGCAACCGATTGGTAAAGTCTTTTCGTTTGCTTGTCAGGTGATAGGGGGTAGGTCGGGTAGGTTGGTATCGGGCGACAGACCTCTGCCTCCGGCTATCATGTGTCCTTGGTCCATACGAATGTGCAAACGCCTAGTCTTCCCAGATCTTTAAGGGTTTTGTTTTAATTATTGGAGGCACAGCCCCTCCCCCCTCCCCCCCCCACCCCTGCCTCCCCGTAGCCACGCTACTGCTTCACTTGTTAGTAATTAGCTGTAATGTGTCTTGTATTAATCATTTTCTTTAAATCAGGCAGTCAATAATTCCTCCTCTGCCCATGTAATTGGTATGTGGTTTGTATGGTGTCTTGGCGCCGGGATGAGAGGTTGTGCTTGCATCTGTAAAGGATTTGCTTAAGTTACTATCATGTGAGGCTTATCCTTCTCTAGAGAGATAGTAGGTACAAATGGGGGGTGGCTGAGTGAGCGTTGAGTTGGATTGTTTCATGTAAGTCGCAAAAGTGTCATAATTATTTAGAGCTTCAATAGGAGTAAGCGCATGTAATTTAAGCGTACGACATTACGTATTGTTGTAATTAAACAAAACATAAGATCTCACCCTTATGAACTATGTTTTTATCATGTTTTATTTCATTGTAATTTTCTCCAAAAGTTAATACAACATTCGGATCTGAGGCGTCTGGTTCGATGGAACGAAAATTTTCGCCTCGACCTCAACCACCAGCGGAAGGCTGACAGCCATGTCGACCTGCATATGCAACAAACATCATCAAAGAGGAAGATCAAATTCAGAACGGGATACCGGGGTAAAAGTTTTCATTTGACAGCTAATACTACACCATAAAATTGCCCTAATGATGAAAGCGATTTAAATTGTATGCATAAATATACAAATCAAACTCGTTAGTACATGTAGTAAGAGATTGTCAGTTGGGTTTTAGAGAACATAACCTTCCCGCTTATTATCTGTTAAGTGTTCATGAAATATAAACATATTAATCAAAGGCATACAACTAATGTTGTCATGCTAGACATGCACAAAATACGTATGACCTGATACCGCAAAAGGATTAGTATTACTGCAGTTTATTGAGTATTGGGAAATTTAAATTTTCACTGTTTTACAATTGCAATTAACCACATGTGCCATAACAAAATCAAAATGGATGGAATATCCAACAGCATTGTTTCATAAACCATAATCAATGCATTATCATCAAACGCGCTGTTTCACATCAATGTACAGGCATGAGCAAGGTCTTGTGAATCACAAGACCTTGCATATTTATAGTTGTTACTTTTGATTGGGTTATTTTGTCTTAATCTGTCCTCATTTAGCCACGAAGTGATGAACATATCTGATTTTCACACAAAATGTACATAACAACTGTATAAATATTGTGGTAAGATGCCATTTTTGAAACAATTATCGGTTATGAAATTATGAGCAGTTGTTTAGGGGGGTAGATACTTTTTATGTTCGGTTTATATTTGACGGTCGCTTTTGGTTGATTTTTTACAGGCATTTATTCAGAACTAAATCTAAGATGTTCACTTTTTAACACTTTTCATCCATATCAGCTACAACAAGAGTATTGGACAAACAAAATACAAGACCGAGGTGTAATTGCTTTGTTGTTAGTATTGTCTTTCTGCTATCTCTCTAAATTGTTTAATGTTTTCATTTTGTGCAGATGGTAAACCAATAGGACCAAACCGAGTGATTCAACCGACTCAAGGTGCTGAAGGCAGGCCGTGCAGCCAGAGACGAGAGCCAGAGACAGAGAGACGAGAGCATGAGACGAGAGGACGAGGTAGCCCATCTGCACACGGTGGTGAATAGTTGATAATTGATCATCAACCAGTTGTGGACTGATTCATTTTTCTATACAAATCTATTCTCCATGGCGCTAGCCAGAGTGTTTTCGGGTTAAAACTTGTTTAATATTTGACATGGTTATAAAATATAGTTTATCCTATATGAGTCTGTTTTACTTATAATTATAATTATAATTGTTATGCAGCAAACCCGATTAATCTATCTAATGTATGAGTGACGTTATAAGGCATATCATGCTTTGGTTACAGTCCGTTATTCCGAAGGTTCGTTATTCCGAAGGTTCAGTTATTCCGAAGGTTCGTTATTCCGAAGGTTCGTTATTCCGAAGGTTCGTTATTCCGAAGGTTCGTTATTCCGAAGGTTCATTATTCCGAAGGTTCGTTGATCCGAAAATAAAATCGGGTTCGTTATTTCGAAGGTTCGTTGATCCGAAAATAAAATCGGGTTCGTTATTCCGAAAATTAAATCGGGCTTGTTATAATACTATAGTTTGTGTTTTGTTTATTTAATTTACAGCCTGCATTAAGCATACCCCTCCCCCTTTCCCTCCCTTGGCCAGACCAATCAAACATTTAAGTTTATTTTATCTCTTTATATGAAATTATAGCATTATAACAAACCCAAATTCATTTTCAGATTAACGAACCCGATTTCATTTTAGGAATAGCGAACCTTCGGTATAACGAACCCTCGGAATAACGGACCTTCGGAATAACGAACCTTCGGAATAACGAACCCGATTTCATTTTAGGAATAGCGAACCTTCGGAATAACGAACCTTCGGAAAAACGAACCTTCGGAATAACGAACCTTCGGAATAACGAACCTTCGGAATAATGTAACAAATGTTCGGATTAACGAACCCTATTTCATTTTCGGATTAACGAACACTCAGGTATAGGAAATTTGCGTGTTCGGAATAACGAACCTTCGGAATAACGAACCTTCGGAATAACGAACCGCACCCCATGCTTTTACACCCTATGAAAACGCTATCATGATCCGAACATTATATTCTATGTTTACTCTTCATATAAGAGTACTACAAGAGTTTGTTATACTTTCGTTGTGTTTTAATTAAATACTACTTTCGTTGTGTTTTAATTAAATACAATGACAAGACTAGCGAGAGCATCGTCGAAATAGTCCATGGTGTACATGCATGTAACTTGACAATCATGTGTGTGCTTTTATTGATACAGATCCTCGCACAAGAAGGGGAGAAGTGCCGGACTTTTCACCACTTCATCCAAGGAGGCCTCCTGGATCCGAAGATGACAAGTATGTCGAGGCAGCAGGTGGGAACCCTTATCCACCATCGAGGGATGGCCAGATGCCTTCATCTGATCAAGTTCAAAGAGAGGCCAGCCGTCCAATTGGACTGCCACGCCATCCTGACTCACCGTTCGCTTATGACTCACCATCTGAAGTCGTGTCGGATAACGTTGACGACATTATATCGTCATCAGAGATCACGCGTATGATTCGTTCAGAGTATAAGACGTCTCGAAGCACTGATCCCCATAATGCGCCTGTAGGAATAGCAGGTCGTATAAAAGAGATCGGACCTCGAGGGCTGCTCAGTCATACAGTTGAACATCAGCCTCATGAAAACCGGATCCATCCAGCAGTGGTATATCCTAACCAAGCTGCAACTGCCATGCCTACCCATGTTCCCTGTTTACCACCATATCATCCACAAGGAGGCATACAACAGCAATTTCATCAGAACAACAAAAGTGGGAACGTCATAATAGTCAACCCACCTGAAAAAGTTGCAAGATGCATCCCAAAGCCCCGTGTAGTTCCACACGGTATGCATCGAGAGTTGAGTGTTAAGCTGAATCCACCCAGTGTGTTAGGCAACGACTGGAAACGCCTGGCAGAGATGCTAGGCATGGATGATTATATTGTATCCATCACACAGAAGAGCAATCCGACCGAAGAGTTGATCGGTATCGCTGCGACGGAGATGAAGATCACAGATCTGAATCAACTTTCGGAGATCTTTCGGCAAATGAAGCGCCTGGACTGTGCACAAGTTGTAGAAGACTATGTCACTTCGACGAGACAACAAACCGAATATGATGCCCCATCGGATGCCAGCAGTAATGATCTTGATAGTAAGTACTAGACATAATCTGTAGAACTTTGGTGTTTACCAAAGTCATTGTGACCTTAAAACTGACGTTATTATATTATCTATCTTGATATATCATATGAAAAATGCATAGGAGCTTAAGCTTGGAACAGCACAAATCATCTTGATATGTTTGTTTGTTTGTTTGTTTGTTTGTTTCTCTTTCCGAAATTCATATATACTTACAAGTTTAAAAAATACATATAAAGTACATTTCAAATGATAATACAAGTATGTACATTATATAGTATAGAAAAGGGTTGGAAAGCCCATTTCAAGACCATTTTCAAAACGGTCCTGTTCTTCCATGGGGTCCAAAGTAAAAAGAAAATAATATTAATTTACATAAAATAGCAATTTTCAATCATAGTAATTTACCAATATATCCAACAATTCGTAATGCTACTAGCTTGAGATCATTTCAAACATTATTAGATGAATATATTCCATGAAATTGTAAATATTTGCAGTTCCCTTTTTTCCTCCTTTTCTCTTTCTCTTTCCTTAACTCTCATTGAATTGTTCAAATGGCGTTGGAATTTTTTGTTCTTAATTGGAAGTGTTTATATAATATTTGTCACCAATTTTAAATTAGTGTATATAATATGGAATAATTTATGAAATTATAATTTCTCTATTTTGCTTTCTCCCCTTTCTCTATCGCTTTCCCTATCAATCATTGTATATAGACGTTTAATTGTATATACTGTATCTAAATGTAGGACCACAATGAAGAACAGCGGTTTTGTGTTTTTAATTCTGCTGAATTGGGTCGATCCCCCGTTGCACTTCATTGCTGTATTTAATGTTGTGATTTCGGAAATAAACAAACAAACAAACAAACCTCACCACCCCATCCCGCCACCCTATCCCGCTAACCCCTCCCAAGTCCTCCATGGTGTGTTACAAAAACAATAGTTGTATTGACAAGCATATATGGGTATTAATGTTTTCTAAGCTTAAACGGTTTTTTTGTTTCAAAGCATAACAATTATTATGCAACAACCATCATCAAAGAGGAAGATCAAATTCAGAACGGGGTACAGAGGTAAAAGTCTACATTTAACAGCTAATACTTCACCATAAGATTGCCCTAATGATGAAAGCGATTTAAATTGTATGCATAAATATACACATTAAACTCGTTAGTATATGTGGTAGGAGATTGTCAGTTGGGTTTTAGAAAAACATAACCTTCCCGCTCATTGTCTGTTCAGTGTTCATGAAATATCAAAATATGAATCAAAGGCATACAATTTATGTTGTCATGCTAGATATGCTTAAAATACTTATGACCTGATACCGCAAAAGTAATATTATTACAGCAGTTTATTGAGTTTGGGGAAATTTCAAACTTCACTGTTTTACAATTGCAAGTCAACGTGTTAAATAAAAATAATACAGGCATGCGCAAGGTATTGTGATTTGGTTTGTTTGTCTTTAATCTCTTCTCATTCAGCCATGAAGTGATAAATATATTTGATTTTCATACAAAATGTACATAACAACTGTATAAATATTGTGGTAAGATGACATTTTGAAACAATTATCGGTTATGAAATTATGAGCAGTTGTTTAGGGGGTAGTTACTTTTTGTGTTCGGTTTATATTTGACGGTCGCGCCTTTGGTTGTTTTTACAGGTATTATTCAGAACTAAATCTAAGATTTCATCAATTACAACAAAAGTATTACACGAACAAAATACAAGAACGAGGTGAAATTGCTTTGTTGTAAGTATTGTCTTTCTGTTATCTCTCTACTTAGTTGTATTTCCTCATTTTGTGCAGATGGTGAACCAATAGGACCAAACCGCGTGCTTCAACCGACCCAAGGTGCTGAAGGCAGGTCATGCAGCCAGGGACGAGAGCCATTGACAGAGACGACAGGACGAGGTAGCCCATTTGCACACGGTGGTGAATAGTTGACAATTAATCATTGACCCGTTCATGACTGATTTATTTTTCTTTAAAATCTATTCTGCATGGCTCTAGCCAGAGTATTTTCGGGTTAAAACTTGTTTAATATTTGACATGGTTATAAAATATAGTTTATCCTATATGAGTCTGTTTTACTTATTATAATTGTTATGCAGCAATCCCGATTAATCTATTTAATGTATATATGACATTATCAGGCATATATTGCTTCTACACCATATGAAAACGCTATCATTATCCGAAAATTATACTCTTAATTTACTGTTCAATGACAAGACTAGCGCGAACATCGTCGAAATAGTGTATGGTGTACAGTCATGTAACTTGGCAATCATGTGTGTGTTTTTATTGATACAGATCCTCACCAAAAAAGAGGAGAAGTGCCGGACCTTTCACCACTTCATCCCAAGAGGTCTCCTGCAGGTGGGAACCCTTATCCAACATCGAGGAATGGCCAGATGCCTTCATCAGATCAAGTTCAAAGAGAGGCCATCCCTTCCATTGGACTACCACGCCATCCTGACTCACCGTTCGCGTACGGCTCATCATCTGAAGTCGTGTCAGGAAACGTCGAAGACATTCCGTCGTCATCAGTGAGCACGGGTCTGATTCCTTCAGAGGATGTGACGTCTCGAGGCACCGATCACCAACATGCGCATGTAGGTATAGCAAATCGACTAAGCGAGATCGGACCTCGAGAACTGCTCAGGCCTACAGTTGACCATCAGCCTCAGGAAAACCGGGTCCATCCAGCAGCGGTATTTCCTTACAACCAAGCTGCAACTGCCATGCCTACCCATGTTCCCTGTTTACCACCATATCATCCACAAGGAGGCATACAACAGCAATTTCATCAGACCAACATAAGTGGGAACGTCATAATAGTCAACCCACCTGAACAAGTTGCAAGATGCATCCCACAGCCCCGTGTAGTTCCACACGGTATGCAACAAGAGCTGAGTGTTAAACTGAATCCACGCAGTGTGTTAGGCAACGACTGGAAACGCCTGGCCGAGGTGCTAGGCATGGATGAATACATTGCAACCATCAAACAGGTGAGAAATCCGACCGAAGAGTTGATTCGTATCGCCGAGACGGAAATGAAGATCACAGACCTACAACAACTTTCGGAGATCTTTCGGCAAATGAAGCGCATGGATTGTGTACAAGTTGTAGAAGACTGTTTGATTTACACGCAGCAACATAGTGAAGCTGAAGACGCGTCTGATACTGGCAGAAATCGCTGCGATGATGATCTCGGCGACGAGGAATAGGCCTGTCTAAGAATAAGTACTACACATAAACTGTAGAACCTTGGTAGATGTATTTACCAAAGAGATTGGTACCTAACAAATTATGTTATCATATCAGCCATCTTGATATATCATAGTAAAACAAATATTAAGGGGTGGAACAGCATGATTTATCTTGATATAAGAGAAAATGTTATATCAAAGCTCGTTATAACCAGATTTCAATTTACTGCGTTTCAGTAAAAGAAGGTTGTTTTGTCCTGTCACTACCAGGGCACTATCAGGGCCGAGGATACGATAATAATAATAATAATAATAATAATAATATATAGCATTAAAAGAGCGCCATGTATCTAGGTGCCAGGTACAGTTCAAACCCTCACAATTATATTGTGCACCATCTCAACTCCCAGGGGAGCATACTAGCTCAAGCTGCCCAGCGGGCGCTGAAGGCTAATTAACACCCGACCAAGTACCCATTTATACTCCTGGGTAGAGAGCAGCAATGTGTGCTCGATGTCTTAATCATTTCTTCCCGGTATTCACCTAGTAACCAAAATTAAAGATTGTCCTGACTATAAAATGTTTTCCATCCCAATTGACCTCGTTTACAAATACGTCAAAAGCTTCTCAAAAGTGGGGGTGCATAACGAGGGAGCGGGGCGATCAAGCGGGGAGGGTGTACAGAGCTTATGCATTTTGAGGCTAGAATTGTGCGATTTGGTGCATACCCGAGATAACATTTTCACATGATATGTAATGCAAGCTATGGAATCAAACATGAATCATGTATACATATATGGAAAAGTGAGGGGACAATCCCCTCTCCTTTCAAATGTACCCCGTCCCCTGCTTGCTGACGCCCATGCATGTTTTTAAGTTTATTGTTTGGTAGTTGTAGGGTCCTTTGTCATGCAAATGTATGTTGACTTCTATTTATTTGTATTTAATACTGTATACAGCAAATATTGTCAACTGTTTGACCTAAATATGTCGAATCAAGCGATTCCATATGCTTGGAATATTGTTTTTGAAAGATGTTGGCTGCATGGCGGTTCTTGAAATATGTTTTTACATATTATTGAGGAATAATAATGTTATTCAATAGTTGTTATGAGTGACAAATATACATAAACAGTTTTGTTATTCGCATTACAATCTGAAATATTGCCAGGAACTAGTTTCATAGTTATGTAAATAATCATACAATGTGATATGTTCTTCAAATTTAAAAGTAATGTCTTAAAGGGGTAGTACAGTTTTGGTAAGACTGAACTGTAGTAACCAAAACCTGCACAGTAACATTACAAACTAATATTTATAACCCCACCATGCTCAAAAGATATCCAAAAATACAAACGACTAAGCATGCTAAGTAAAAAGCCTGTTATCATTCAAAAAGTGCCATTTTTGTAAATTGTTTTTCAAAAAATCAGCGTATTTATTTGGGGCCCAAATAAATATCGATCGGATATATTTATTGATATTTTAGCCATTTCTGAACCGATTTTGACCAAATAAAGTTTATTCTGCCATTAAAATTGCATGTTCTTTTGAATACGACACTCAGTTTTTCATTACCTCACGAAAATTTTGTGTTGTGCAGCGCCCTCTCTACCAAAACTGAACTACCCCTTTAACCAGGGCATTTGAACTATTCATAATTATAGTATTTTTGCCTTAAGAGATATACATATTGTACATCATTAACGTTTTAATGCTGAAGTTATACAACTGATGTTTATTTTGTTATTATTTCTAATGACGATTAAAATGAACGCATCGAAGAAATGACATTTCAAAACTTATTTCTAAAAAATAATGTAAAATGTAAAATTGTGAATAGATCAAAGGATTCTGTTCGATGGAATACATATATTGCGATCAAAAGAGAAAATAGGAGCCACTTAACATATCATGTAAGAATATTACTAAAAACGGACATGTTTTTTAAAGATTATTTGTCACTGAAAAGAAGGTTTAATGACTGACACATCCATCACAAGTATTGTTGAACATTTGTGTTGACGTTTGTATACATCATTTTGCCGGTACATTATTTGTTTTGTCATTTGAGGGTACATTTTCATTAATTTGATATGCTCTATCTGCGTGCTCGATATTCATTTCATGGCATGTTTCAAACATTCAAAGGGCCCGATCCATCAATAATTATGAAACAAATATTGTGTATATGGCTATATTATATTGATATTATTAGTGAACTGTGAACATTTATTTGAAGTGTTAATTATTCATGTTGTTATAAAATATTCAAAGGGCTCGATCCATCAATAATAATGATAAAAAAATATTGTGTATATTGCTATATTACATCGCTATTAATAGTGAATTTTGTAAATTGATTTGAAGTGTTAAATAGTTATGTTCATTAGTTTAATATGGCCAAACTCATCAAAGCGGAACGTTTATATGAAAGATTATGATTATCTCGAAAATAATTCAAAGTTCTGTCATCTCTTATTATATGGAACACAGATACCATTAATACTTTATTATATGCATATTAACCAACATGTGGTTTGCGTTATTACTTTAACATTTGTTCAAACTGTTGCGTTAAATTATGTAAAACCTTTCAGAAATTGATTTGTGTAATTTTGTTTAACAATACTACTTCGGGTCTCATTTTAATTCTCTGTTATATTATCTGATTTACAAACCAGCTAGACCTGCTGAAAATCGCGACAAAGTCCTTGTTACAAATCAACTAGCTACATCATGATTTAAGCATCATGTTACTATACATGTTTATTTATGATATATCTGAAACAAAGGATAATTGTCTCTTCATAATGTTACGATCTTGTTAAAACAGTGAAGTTGATAAATTATACTACATGTGGCAGTAACATTAACCAAGTTAAATTACGCAGTCAAACTCCTTAGAGACAAAGGAGTCGACTTGAATCAGCCAAATTTCAAACAAAATTAATTGAAAGAATTGCAAAGTCTTGATTGTAGAGATACGTCACCAAGGGAATTGTTTTTGCTATGAGTTGTGAAAATTAACTAAATCAAAGAATTAATTCATAGCATTGCGAAGTCAAACATATTGTTGAATGGATTTAAGCAAAGATCATTTGTTAGAGGGGACCACCTGGCAAAGAATGACACATACTTATATGTTTTGGTACAGTTGTGTGATATCAAATAGATGCCCTACATTTTGCAAAGAGTTGTGTACTTCATAAACAATGCAATTAATAACCACCTCTTACGGAACCATTATTATTTCATGGTTCCATACACGCCAACATTTGCGAGTGCGCCATTTATATTCACACGTACGTTTGGAGACAGTAGAATCCCAGACGATTCGTTCGCCCCGGACAAAGGTAGTCTTCGTATACGCAGACCCATGAACGCATGCTTTAGAATGGTGACTCGTTTTCCAATTATATAATTTTTTCCTGGAAACATATTTTTCTGAACTTCTTGATGGAAGGGACTACTATAAAGATGCTACCTTTCAGTCATAAGAATACTATTTTTGGGTGGTGGTACCCTTTAACGCACAAGCAATGGATATAAGCAAAGATAATTTGTTAAGAAGTATTCTACTGACTTTAGAAAAAATGTAAATTGCTGTATTAGGAAGAGAAATATGACTGTAGAGAAAGTTATTTACTCAAGTGTTTATCAAGGGCGGTGGACGGTCCCAATTTGTATATATTTTACAGATATGTATATATCATCCTGGCAGTAAAGGGACTCATTAAAGTTTATACACAATGTAGTTCATCTTTATCAATTGGTAACATGTAATATCATTATGGTAAAATGTTGAAGAAGTGTTAACGTATCTTCCACATCATATCTTAACAAAAGGCAAATATCAAGTCAAATGACATAATGATGTAGAATACATTTTTAGATCGATTTGCATGTTTTGTAGGTGTACAACATGCTGCAATTTACAAACATAACTATATCTTTCTAAAAACCCAGTTACATAACTTACAAAACGATGCTGTTAATACAGTCATATGGCTTGAATTACTAAATTGAGAAATTCAGAATTAATTAAGAAGTTAAGCCATAATTTCCTGTCGTGAGCAGCGCATTTTACAGCTGTTATGTGCGTACCGGTCAATAAATACATTGTATAATATTTACTTACGAACATACTTAGGCATATAACAATTAAGATGTGCATATGTAAATACTACCGTTTGGGGTATTCACAGAAATACAATTTAGAAATACCCCCATCAACGTTGAAGCTGGGATAGGCGAAGTTTGCAGGAACTATCAAACGAAAGCCTTACTCAGTGCAATTTGTTTTCTTATTTTGATTCTGTCACGAATATTCATTAACCTCATGAATATCAAAATATATATGCATTCTATGTTTGTATTAAGTGGGATAGCGTTGCACGCAAAACTATGATGTGTGTTGGTAATAAAACCTACAAAGACGATAACCTTCAATTGCCTGTCCTATCCTTTTTGGCATATTTCCGCGTGATTTGTTGGTTGTGGCTTGATCATGTTTTGGTGGATGGAACATGTCACTTCCAATTTACATATTATATGTTATTCTGTATGTCAGTACTGGAATTCTGAAATGTTTCGATTACACATTCCGAATGCAGTAGACATAATACTTCGTTAGCAGGGCAGCATGTCACCACACCTATTTAGGTCGCAATTTCTTTACATGTAAACATATTTCTATGTTGACGTAAGTTCATGAGCCGTGCCGATGATAATGGTGTGCAATCTAGCGAAAATTGTCATTGAAATTGAATTTGCCTCAGAATATTTTCTGACTGAGTAATGCAATCTTTTCTTTAGTATTCACCAAACAGTTCAATAATATATTGACTCGTACATAGATCAAAGTACATAATTTCGAAACGAATACAAGTGAGAGATGAGTCTTTCCACTCAACAAACACCCCTAAAACAAACTAATGAGGAAGTCAGCATTCTAAATATACGTAGCAGGCATTCCCCTCGGAGATCGCATTGGATTCTCACAAAATATGATATAACTACTCTTTAATCCGATAACTAAAGTATTACTGCTCGAATTATAAATTATCGGACTGTTTAATAGACGAGAGCGATCTGAAGACAACCACACGTGCATACATGATTTGTAAGATGCCGTGTCCGTGGTCATGGTTCAGGCTTAGATTGACTAAGAAATGATTTTATCCAAAGTTCCAACTGCAATATCTGCTGTCATTAATTTGACAAAGATATGACTGCGAACCACCATGACTTCGATATACATGTTTCGAGAAGCGGTGGTAAGAGGTGATATACAATCAGTCAGAAAGACTGGAGTACATCAGTGGCTGCGAATGCAGTTTTATGATGGGAGTACGGCTTTGCACGTTGCAGCTTTGTTCGGCCACATCGACATTGTGGAATATATGATAAGTCAGGGCGCTGACGTGGGTGCTAAAGATGGTTACGGGAGGACAGCGTTACATCTGGCGTCATCCCAAGGCTACCTGGACATAGTGAACCATATGCTAAATGAAGGACTTGACCTAAACAGACAGATGGGAGATGGCCGTAGTCCACTGCATCTTGCATCATGCAATGGTCATGTTAATACGGTCGAATTTCTCTTAGATAAAGGAGCTAACCTGAATCAGCCGGATGGTGATGGAAATACGGCACTACATGATGCATCAGGCAATGGTCGTCTTGAGACAGTCAGACTTCTCACGGATAAAGGAGCCAACGTAAATCAGCCCGGAAGCAATGGAAATACGGCGCTACATCTTGCATCACAAGATGATCATCTCGAAACAGTCAGATATCTCTTAGATAAAGGGGCCGACACAAATCAGCCAGATAATGATGGGAATACGGCACTACATCTTGCATCTGAAGATGGTCACCTAGACATAGTAAAACATCTAATAGATACCGAAATTGACTTGAACATACAGCGGATAGATGGACGTAGTCCGCTGCATCTCGCATCTTGTGGTGGTCATGTTGAGACAGTCAAATATCTCTTAGATCATGACGCCGACTTGAATCTGCCGGATAGCAATGGAAATACGACACTGCATGACGCATCATGTAATGGTCATGTCAGCGTAGTCAGACATCTCATAGACAAAGGCGCTTCATTAAATCAACTAGATAGCGATGGGAATACGGCACTACATCTGGCATCATACCATGGTTATCTTGACACAGTCAAATATCTCACTGATAAAGAAGCTTCTTTGAATCAACCAGACAACGGTGGGAATACGGCATTACATCTTGCTTCTCAAAATGGCCACCTTGACACAGTCAAGCATCTCACCAATAAAGGAGCTAGTGTCAATCAGCAGGGGAGTACTGGAAATACGGCATTACATGATGCATCATTAAATAACCACCTTGGTACAGTCAAACTTCTTATCGATAAAGGAGCCGACTTGAACCAGCCTGATAGTAATGGAAACACTGCACTGCATGAAGCCTCTCAAAACGGTCACCTTGGTATTATCAAGTGTTTGGTAAATGAAAGAGCTGACTTGAGTATGATGCGAGTCGATGGTAGAACAGCACTTCAACTCGCGATTGAAAACAATTATCACGATTGCATCATCTACTTGGATTCCAGAAATAAGGGCATGCCTTTGCCCAAACCGGAAGCAAAGTTAATGGTATTAGCGAAAGAGACATCGAACTACACCGAGAAAAATTCAGAAGAAATCTCTCGCTTAGGTGAATGAATAACGCAATATTTTCCATACACACATTGATGATGTGACTATATTATAGTAATGATTATGATATCATCATCATAAATGTAGCAATATTTATCGCAAATTGTAAATAGTACATGATCGACATATGCCTTAAGAGAATCAAATTACTAACAAAACAATAAACGATAATGCAAATACATCTAATACTTTTACTGTTTTTATCTCCTCAGCACAATTCAAATCTGCGATCGGGATCTTTGATCATTGTGGCGGAGAGCTAACGGTGGAGCATTATGGCGTCACACTCTTGATTCCTCCTGGAGCTCTTCAGGAAGGATCAAACCAAGGGATAGGTCTCCATGTCCTGACGGAACTACCAGACGATCTTGTCTTGGGGGAGGATGAGATGGTGGCCAGCTATGGCCTCCGCTGCACGCCCCCGGGACTAACCTTCAAGAAACCTGTGACAGTGACGATGCCACACAGCGCGATCCAGATTGAGGATGGCAGCAGGAGTCGCATACCAGCTATGTTGTACACAAAACAACAAACTCCAGGTGAGTAATTGTAATCGACTTTATCATCTGCGTCATCGCCACCACTACATCATCATTCTCATTATCGTGATCGTGATCGTGATCATAATCCTCATTACCATCGCCGCTATCGATATCATCATCAACATCATTATCAAAATCATCATTATTATGACCGTCATCTTTATCATTGCCAGCATCAACACCAGTATCACCGTCAACATCATCATTATCATCATCACCATCATCCTATTCGGCAACCAACATCACCAACAACCCTAAATCATATAGAAATGTAATAACCATTTGAATGAAAGAGTTCACTAGTTTAGCATTTTACAGCTCTCAATTAACTGTTGCTTTAAAGATTCAGCGTGGATCAAAACTCCAACTACTGGTGTAACAGATTGTCCTGTCATCAGTATCAGCGAAACAAAAATGAGTCTGCAAATTACTCACTTCTCATCGTTCTGGGCTGCCTTCTTGAAGTGGCTCTTCGGTAAAAAGCGGATATCTGTCATCTCCTTCCTTCCAGACCACCTACCGGACGACTGTATTCCGATACTCCGCGTTCATCTGTTTGATACACTCCAGGGATGCTTGAAAGTGCGATTTTTAACCTTAGATACGATTCAATTTATATTATAATGTAACAATTTATAGGATACAGGATTGTTACTGTACATTAATCACGGCAACGGGGTTAATTAGAGTAATAATTCTGTGATTATGCTTCGGAAAATTAATACTACTAGCTTGTTTTACTTTTGTTTGAATATTGATATATTGGTGTACTGTTAGGATAGTTCCATTTTCCTATTACAAATTTGTAAGGTAATGCAAAAGTGTACAGATTTGAAAGAGCACATAATTACAATAATAACAGAATAATGACAGAATCAACTTTATTTGATCAAAATCGGTTCAGAAACAGCTGAATATCCGTATAACTTTATATCAGATTATAATAAACGTGAGGGACCAACTTTTATTCAATTATTAAACAAAAATATTCTAAAATGCTTCATGAAAATGTACCAAAATGGCTTTAAAATTGTAGTTTGGTGGACTCTGTATTGAATAATTATTTTTACCAAACATCACATTCACATTTGTTGATTTAAGAATGGTTAAACTTGAGGTGTCTGGATGGCGCCCGCTTGTGTTTACGACTGCTATTTGAATGAAAACAGCCCTGCATCTTAACCACTTATAATATGTTTTACTACCATTTAAGCATCATTGAACTATGACTGTTAGTTTGTAATGATAATTTGCAAGTCTTAATTACTACAACCCTGTTTGGCCAAAACTGTACCATCACTTTACATGAAATAGTGATATTATAGAAAATGTTTCATTACAATATTTAACCAGGACATTAAAGAATCTGCGAAGGAGTTGAAATACAGGCCTGTCCACCCAGATGTAATGTTGACCATCCGTTTAGGGGAAGACCTGAACATTAGTTGCGAGCTACTTGGCACTGGACAAAATTGCACCGAGGTTTGTCATTTCCTATTCCTCTTTCCACAACAATTTTGTACTTTGCAATAAGATTAATTCAAGATGGGGGTTGATGATATTGTAAATTCAACTTCCATGCCATACTAAAATATCAAATTGAGAAGGTGGGGCGATATTTAACTATTATAATTGAATGCTTATGCCTTGTCGTACATGTCTCCGAGCGAATTATTATTGTATCTAAGGCAAGTACATTTTACTTTGAAATAATCATGACATAAATGTGCATTCGTGGCTAGAATAAACTTGTGCAAGTCATGAATGTACTAATGATTGTGCACATTCGTAATGAGACATCATCTCCTGAGGCGTGTGCGCCGTTCAGTGTGACTGCACCATTAGTATCGGCCTTTGGTGTAAATTACACATCTGGTGTAAGTAGACCCATCGTGACTCCAGGATGCAGTAGGGTCTGTTTCTATGATTTGTACACGCCGCGCGCCATATATATCGCGGACGCTGCGACAGTAAATTACTGGGCCTATAATTATATGCATACAAGGCGGTTACCTGGTGTAGTCACACTGAATGACGCTCACGCGGTGATCGCTCAGCGCCCTTTGCATTTTCGCTCATAACCTAGCCGTATGACGTTATTTTAACATGTAATGTTCACGTTCCCAGTCCATATCAGATCACATACACATTTTATACACTCTTTGTAATTTGTTTTCAATTTTCAACTAAGGTACTAGTTGATCCCCATATGGGTTACATAATATGAGTTTTGAAAACAGCAATATTCGGGCAAATGCCTGTCATATTCGGGTAAATAATGTACAATCCGTATATTGCGAATCATGTCATCATATTAAGGCAAATCATGTCATATTAGGGAAATATATAATGTAATTTTCGGGCCAAACCATCTCACATTTGGGCAAAATCGTGTTATTTTCGGAATAAACCATACAACACATTTAATTTTCGTGTATTAAAGAGGCGAGGACTTTTTTGTTTGCATGCCAGGTAAAAAGGTAACATCCCATTCATACTTGCGTCTAGCACTGGCTCGGCATTGGATTAATCCAGTGCTAGACGAAAAGCCGACCATTCATACTTGGCATCAACAGTGGATATTTGACGCGCAAGTATGAATACAAACAGTGGCTTGGAAATGTCTGGGCATGCGCACTAGTACACTTCTATTGTGACGTAACGATGACTAAGCATTTCTGAACGCGCAATACCGTAATGCGCATGCGCAACGTTGTGCTAGACGAGTGTCTAGCATCACAATTATGCCAGGCTAGGCTGAGGCTGAGCCAAGACTGATGCTAGACATTTCTATTCATATTTGCGTCTAGCACTGGATTAATTCATGCAGTGCCGAGCCAGTGCTAGACGTAAGTATGTTATTGAGGCAAAATACCCCAGCCCCCTTGATAAAAATGTGCCCGTGCGCCAATGTTGTGAGGGGATAGTAAACAGAATAGAGCAAATCTCTTGTCATCTGTTTCCTGGTTACAGTCCGTTATTCCGAAGGTTCGTTATTCCGAAGGTTCAGTTATTCCGAAGGTTCGTTATTCCGAAGGTTCGTTATTCCGAAGGTTCGTTATTCCGAGGGTTCGTTATTCCGAAGGATCGCTATCCCTAAAACGAAATTGGGTTCGTTATTCCGAAAGTTCGTTTATCCGAAAACAAAATCGGGTTCGTTATTCCAAAGGTTCGTTATTCCGAAGGTTCGTTATTCCGAAGTTCATTAGTCCGAAAATAAAATAGGGTTCGTTAATCCAAAAATTAAATCGGGTTTGTTATAAAACTATAATTTGTGTTTTTTAAATTTAATTTACAGCCTGCATTAAGCATACCCCTCCCACTTTCCCTCCCTTGGCCAGACCAATCAAAATTTAAGTTTATTTCATCTCTTTATATGAAATTATAGCATTATAACAAACCCAAATTCATTTTCGGATTAACGAACCCGATTTCATTTTAGGAATAGCGAACCTTCGGAATAACGAACCCCCGGAATAACGAACCTTCGGAATAACGAACCTTCGGAATAATGCAACAAATGTTCGGATTAACGAACCCTATTTCATTTTAGGATTAACGAACCCTCAGGTATACGAAATGTGCGTGTTCGGAATAACGAACCTTCGGAATAAAGAACCTTCGGAATAACAAAGCGCACCCCTGTTTCCTATGGGTTCCGAAAGTGTAATTTTAGGAGCTTCGTCATTTTAGTAATGGTCATTATTATTATTTTTTTCTAGTCTTCTTTATCCAGGTTAGTCTCTTCAGTGCTTTTTTTTTGCCCTGTTCTCCCAGAGGGACCTGCATCTAATATTAATATTTACAACTCGGCCATTTGATACACTTCCGCACAATATATTGTGCACTTTCTCCACTCCCTGGGGAGCATTCCAGCAGGTGCTACTCTATAGTGCACTCATGCTTTTGACACCCTCATGCATGCCAAGTACCCATATTGCACCTGGGCGGGGAGCAGCTATGTGGATAAAGTGCCTTGCTGAAGGACACTAGTGCTGTATTGGCGGCATCGATCTGGGTTCGAACCCGGCTCCCGTGCTTGGCAGTCTAGCGCCTATCCGATCGTGCCACAAAAAACAACATTTTAATCTCGTCTGTATAACATCTTCTTATCCTGTTTCATTTCATTGTCACTTTATCATAAAGATAATACAACATTCGGACCTGAGGCGTCTGGTTCGATGGCACGAAGATTTTCGCCTCGACCTCAACCAGCGGAAGGCTGACAGCCATGTTGACCTGCACGTGCAACAAACATCATCAACGAAGAAGATCAAGTTTAGAACGGAATACCGGGGTATATTTAAATTTGGCACTTAATACGACACCATTAATTGCCCTAATGAAGAAAGTGATTTCAGTTATATGCATATTTTACACATTTAACTCGTTAGTAACAGATTGTCAATTGTGTTTTAGAAAATAAATCCTTCCCGCCTGTTTTCTGTTCCGTTTTCATGAACATTCAACATATGAATTAAAGGCATACAACTTTAATATGTAGTCGTGCTAGACAGGCCAAAAAACACTTATGACCTGATTCTGCATAAATTAACTAAAGTTTTTTTAAAAAGAGTTCTAAAATTTCTCACCTAGAAAATCACGGCTCCGCATCGTTATTATAAGTTCTTATAAGTGTGGAATACGACGTGCATGTAGCCAAAATCTAATAACCCTTTTTTTTTTTTTACAAGCTTATGTCGTTTTGGTACCAGTTAATGTAAAATAAAAATGAAAACACTGTTACTATACTATACTGATTTGTCGGGAATTTATTCAAATTCAAATTTGTTCAATTTCAGAATTAAATCTTAAGATGTTAACTCTTAAATACTATTGTTTAATAATTTCATTCCATATCAATTACAACAAGAGCATGGACAAACAAAATACACGACCGAGGTGTAATTGTTATGTTGTTAGTATCATGTTTGTATTATCTCTCTCATGTTTGTCTTCATTTTATGCAGATGGTGAAGCAATAGGACCAAAACAAGTGCCCACCCAGACTCGAGTTGCTGAAGACAGGCAACATAGGCAGGGCCGAGATGACCTGGAACCAGAGGGCCTAGCTCGGCACGATGGTAAACAAATAGTTGACAAGTACTAGTAATAATTAATAATGGATTAATCTTTGACTCTATTATAACATTTACTTTATCCTATATTGTCTTTGGAACATCGATATTATCATGTAGCCATCCCGATTACCTTATTTGATGTATAGGTGACATTATTATGCACATAATGCTTTTACACCATATGACAACGCCGTCACCATCCGCACATTACAAGTCTATTGTTCACATAATCAAACCATGCAAACAAGGTCCTTCTATGACGCTTTCTTTATTAATTATTATAGTTGCGTTTTAATAAAATTAAAACAAATAATGGCAAAACTAGCGAGAGCATCGTCGAAATAGCCCATGCCGTACTGTAATTTACCTCAGCAAACATGCTTTATTGATACAGATCGTCGCCCAAGAAAGAGGGAAGTTTCAAGCTTTCAACCACGACATCCCGGGAGGTCTGCTGGATCCGAAGGTGACAACTTTGGCGAGGCAGCAGGTGGAAACTCTTATCCACCATCGAGGGAGGTACAGGTGCATTCCTCAGACCCAGCCCCAAGAGCGGCCATCCCTTCAATTGGACTGCCATGCCATCCTGACTCACCGTTCGCGTATGGCTCATCATCTGAAGTCGTGTCGGGAAACGGTGAAGACATTCCGTCGTCATCAGTGAGCACGGGTCTGATTTCTTTAGCGGATGTGACGTCTCGAAGCACCGATCACCAAAATGCGCCTGTAGATATAGCACGTCAACTACGTCAGCCTACAGTTGAACATCAGCCTCAAGAAAACCGGGTCCATCCATCAGCGGCATTACCCATCACCCAAGCCACACCAACTGCTGCTTCGTATTTGGCGCCACATCATACACAAGTTCTTATACAACAGCAATTTAGTGGGCCTATCGTTTTGTTCAACCAACCTAATCAAGTTCCAACGTGCATCCCACAGCCCCGTGTAATCCCACACGGTCTGCAACAACAGCTGAGTGTTAAGTTGAATCAACACAGTGTGTTAGGTAACGACTGGAAACGCCTGGCCGAGGTGCTAGGTATGGATGAATACATTGCAACCATTAAACAGGAGAGTAATCCGACCGAAGTGTTGATCGGTATCGCTGAGATGGAGATGAAGATCACAGACGTAGACCAACTTTCGCAAATCTTTCGGCAAATAAAGCGCTTGGATTGTGTACAAGTTGTGGAAGACTATGTCACTTCCACGAGACAACAAAGTCAATACGATAACGGCTCTGATGCCAGCAGTAATGGCGGCGATGATGATCTGTTCGATAAGGACTAGGCTTGTCTGAGAATAAGTACTACTGTGGAACCTTGGTATTTGTTATCATATCAGCCATCTTGACACGTCATAGTAAACAAAATGACATTAAGAGATTTTTTTCAGCAAAAATCATCTTGTTATACGAGGAATTGCTTTATCAAAGCTTTTTATAACCAGGTTCCTGTACTGCATTTAAAGGTATAGTGAAATGCCTGCTTTGATTCAGTTAATAGCTTTAAATATGTGGCTATATTGACATACCACACTCTTTTTTTCAAAGAAATCCTTAAGTTGGGAAGAAGGGTAAATTTCATGCAACTTTTTTGCTTTTTTCGCAATGGCGTTCCATGCTCCTAAAAAAGTTATTTATAGCGGAGCGCACGTGCAACCCGGGTCATGACATCACAATAAGACCGCAACACGGATTTCAAAGTACGAATCTGCATGGCTTTACATGCAGAGCCTTTGACTTGCTTGTAAGACAAACTCGTTTTTGCTTGGAAATTGAGGCTTAACTGAAAATTCCTAAGAAATGAATTGTAGCAGCTTGCTATGATATAAGCTTTAACAAATGTTTGCAAATTCTTTAACAAATCGAAATTATATCACTGTCAACGTGAGTATTGCACTCATCGTGTATGTCTATGACCGAGCTATACTGCGATTGTCTGCATGTGACGTCACAAAGATGACGTCATTTTTCTTCGCCCGAACTTAATTTTTTTTACGGGGGTTACTAAACTGGGCTCCAAAAGAAACTTATCACTTTTTCAGAGCGTCGCTCACTAAAATCCATAGCATCAAATTTAATCATATTTAGACACAGATAAGCTATCATTCTCCTTATGAAGCATATCCTAACAATTAAAGGTTTGCTTTTACCAAAAGTGAGAAAAATTCGATGGAATCACTACAGATCACTTTTCGAAAATCACAGATACTGCTCGCTGCGAACATCCACGAAAGGCGGTCTATTCATAACTTTCAATAGCTATTCATTCAACTTCAAAGCGGGCTATGTAACCACTAGACTGGCTATTGTCCGTACCGAGCTCTGTGCCCGGAAGGCGAGCAGTTTCTGTGATTTTGTAAAAAATGACCTCTTGCGATTTCACCTTATTTTATTCTTTGTTAACTAAAGCAAACCAAATTCTTTTTAGATGAGCTTGCAAAGGGGTATTATAGCTAATCTACGCCCAATTATGATTGATTTTTATGCTTTGGATTATAATGTGTGTCGCTCTGAAGAAGTGATCAGTTTCTTTTGGAACCCAGTTTATAATGAATTTAAAAGTAGATTTTTTTTATTTTACTGGGTTTCCCACGAGGAAAATATGTTGCTTTTAGTAATCTTTATGAAAATCGACCTTAGATACAGTAAAACACAATTTTGAGGCAGTTTTCTTGTCAGCGGAGCGTTATGCTTTAGAAGGCTGACTTGTCCTGTCACTGCCAGAGCCGAGGGGGATGCATGATTTTTTCTTCAACTAGTGACAAAATAGATTTTCATGAAATTAAGATGATTTGGGCAATGCAATACAATTTGACAATCCCTCCAATTTATCACGTTTTAAAAAATGAACATGTGGTATTCTCCCCTAATATTATTGTTTTCAAAACTCTTGTTGGTTAAGTGGGTGGAATGCAGTACACACCATTGTCATCTGGAGTCCAATATACTTGATAAAGTAACCTTTTATACATGTTAAGTGCAAATTGTTGATATGAATAGTGCAATATCTAAAGATAGTCATAACTGCGTCATATAACGAATTTTAAGATGTATTTATACAGGGAAACCCCGTTATAACGAGCTCGCTTATAACGAGGTACCGTTTATAACGAGGAGAATCCTTTGGTCCCGATTGTTCCAATGGCATAATGCTCCGATTATAACGAGCTCGGTTATAGCGAGATTCCGGTTATAACGAGGTAAAATCGATAGTCCCGACTACCTCGCTATATTGGGGTTTCCCTGTACCACTATTTCATGGAAGGTCATGTGTATTCTCCTAAACTTGAGATAATAACTGTTACTCAGTGACAAAACAAAACAACAAAGATATATTAAATTAATATATTGAATTGTTCTTATTTCCGACAGGGTTTTTTCTTAGGTAGTTTGAAAAGCAGAGCTTTAACCCTTATCTTGGAAACAACTTTTAGTCCACATAACGATTGATTTTGTTATACTTACGTTAGCATGATTATATAAAAGTGAGAATAATCCAGATGCTGAGTGTTTAAATGAAGTGATGAAGTGATGAGTTAAACGATTGCCTAGTTTTCACAATTTCGGCAGCAGGTGATATTCGACACAGTCTACGATGATCATAAGGCATCGAGGCTGAACCATATCGACCAGATGGTAACTAATGTCATTAAATCATTTATTGAAATCTTATAATGGTAGAAAGAACAAATATATCAAAAGTGATTTGATTACAACATGGTTGTATTTTTAACGTACACTCACTCAAAGATTAACACAGACACGTTGCTAATAAGTATTGACTTTGTTTACTGTACAGTTATTGTAAATGCCAAGTGATTTAATACATTGACTGTGCTTGTATGTATTATACAGAAACGTATGTACCATATTGTTTATTCAGGGCGCTGATCGTTACCCAATGTTTATATTTTCAACGTAATTATATTATTCTAGCAGTACAGTGATCCTAGTGCAATACATCATCAATTGTGTGTAACGAGGTGTGGCAAGATTGGTAGAGCGTGCGCTTTCCAATCGTGAGACCCCGAGTTCGAACCCATGCCCATCGATTGTGTCCTTTAGCAAGACATTTAATCCACTATTGCTGCTCTCTATACTCGGGTGTATAAATGGGGACCAGGTATGAGTGGGACGTGTATGCAATAGTACTTGTATACCGTGGAGTGCGTCCAATGGCTGCCCCAATGTCTTGCTCCCAAGGGAGCAGAAAGCGCACGTCCTGTGCGGATCGATTGTGAGTGTGTCCGATGACCGGGGTAATCATATCAATGTAAAGCGCTTAGAGATGATTATCATTCATATTAGGCGCTATATGAATCGAAAGATTATTATTAGTAGTAGAAGTAACATGTCTTAGGGGTGTTTAGGTATTTTCTCCGTTATATATCTCAAAAAAAGCCAAACATCAACTTAATAATATTATAAAATGTTTTCTAAGTATAAATATGATTGTAAGAAAACACGGACACAAGTTGATTGATTACAAAATGTACAAAAATGACTTGCCGTGTAATGTGTATTTTCAAAACGAACATTACAATATTACAAAAATGATTTTAGAATGTTTGAATATATACTTTGTTAATTTAGGGGAAATATATATATCCCTGGGGTGTACCTGATGTAGTGATTATCTAAAATAATATCATAATGACTTTGTTTTAACAGATTATAATGACTTTGTTTTAAAAACCTACAGTAACTACAATGTTTGAAATAATTGAACTTCGTAACACTATCGATACCACATGAAGTAAGTGGCCAAGATGATGTTTCTCCTAGAGTTGTAAAAGAATGTATACACTTTATCTTTAACACGTTTAGTTCTACTGACGTATTCCCTGACAGCCTAGTTTGAAACTAGCCAATATCATACCAATTTATAAGAAAATTAAAAAGAAAACATACATAATTATAAACCGATTGCTGCTCTTGTATCGATCTTTTAAAAAATACTTGAATAAAATAGCAAATGGCATTTATGAGTGGAATAATTTGAGTGATTAAGGACGTTAATGATTAAAGTACAACTTTGTCTCGATTTAAAGCACGATGTATACAATTATCATGTAATGGTTTATGTAAAAAAAAGCTTGAGCAGAGGAGGATTTTTATTGAATGGTTATGTGTGCGTGTATGTGTGTTTGTATCATATTATTTGAATGCTTTTCGTTTGATCAACTATGTGTAGATTTACTTTTAAGGCCCCTTCTACAAGCAATGTGCTTCTAAGGGTAACCTTGCCATATTATGTTATTTGTAATGTATACTCACGTATGTACATGTATATTAATTGTATGGTTAAAAAACGAATTGAAAATGAAAATTTAAATTGAAAGTTATGAAATAATATAGAATACATTACATCGAAATGCATGTTGTTTACAATAGGTGTGCAACATAATGTTATTTACATTAATAGACAATATCAAGTTACAAAAGCTACAATACTACGTTTTTAACAATTATTGAACTACTTAAATGCAGTGATTTTAATTATAGGTTTTTATATCATCGTTATAGTAAGTTCTTGTGTCATAAGAAGTATATTACAACTTTTATGTGAGTACCGAGAGTAAGGAATACTAATGTATACTATTTGTGTATGATACATACTAAAGCGAGATATACTTATATTTTGTATACACTACCATATTATTTGCAAATACCCCACCATAGTTTAAGCCGGGACAGTCTGACAAAGTTTGTATGAACTAATAAACAAAAGTCCCATTAAATATAATGTTTTGTTTACGTCTGATTTTGCTTATGTATATCATAGTTTCATGATTATTCATTAAAGTGGTAGTTCAGTTTTGGTCAAGAGGGCGCTGCACAAAATGATTGTTTGTGAAGTAATGAAAAACTGAGTGTACATTTATAATCAAAATCAAAATCGGTTCAGAAACGGCTAAAATATCAATAAATATTTCCGATCGTAATAAATCCGGGGATCAGATCATTCTATTCAATGATTTTTAAAATAATTTGTAAAATGCCTACACTTTTTCAACAATTTTCAAATGAGGTTTTTAAATGCTTGTTGATGATCTCTCTATATAATCATTATTTCAACAAAACATCACATGCATGATATTGTATGACAATTTGTTGAAACCAATGCTTTTTTTAGAGAGCGCCCTCTTGTGTGAATTTTGAATGATAACAGGCTTTTTAATTAGTCGTTTGTAATTTTCTATACCTTTCCAGCATGGTAGAGTTATAACTATTAGTTTGTAGTGTTATTGTTCAGGTTTTGGTTACTCAAGCTCAGCCTTACTAAAACTGTACTACCCCTTTAAACTCTTGAATATGTATGTTACATGTTGAGCTCGTGACAGGTGAGAAAGCATTATACGCGAAGCTCATTCATTTGTGTGTGTATCAAGGTCTTGCAACACAAAGTATCGTTTCCAAGCTTGCCATACCATTTTCTTGTCTCCAATGTCCTCCTGATATGGTGTTTGTGGCTCGATAATAATAATACTAATAATATATATATATTAATATAACGCAAATTGCCAAAAGGTTCTAAGCGCTTTACAATATATTGACATTTTCTGTTTTTAATGTGTTGATGGATGGGGGTATGTCATGTACAGGTACATTTCCGTAAACATTAGAAAGAAATCTTTGTTCGTCTCATGAGAAGCACATCTTACAATTATTTAAATACCGGGAATAATATATAGAGTGTTTATTTATGGAAATATGCATATCACAATTTTAAATTCATACATCTTATAGACTACCGCTTTGGGGGTATTTAAAAATACTCCATCAACGTTACAGTCAGGACAGGTGAAGTTTGCAGAAACAATCAAACGAAAGTTTTGCTCAATGTAGTTTGTTTAACATCTTATTGTGATCGTGTATATTATAGTGTCACGAATACTCATTAAACTCACGAATATCTTAAAGGGGTAGTTTAGTTTTGGTATAGAGGCCCCAAATTTATTCGATCATTTTTAAACAATATATAAAATGCTTACACTTTTTCACAAATTTTCAAAAGAGGTTTTTAAAAAGTTGTTGATGACACATATTTAATCATTATTTTAACAAAACATTACATGTACAATTTTGCATTAAATATGGTTGAAACAAATAAGTTTTTAGATAGCGCCCTCTTTTATTTTGATAGCTTTTTTAAAATGATAACAGGCTTTGTACTTATTGTTTTGTATTTTTGTATACGTTTCGAGTTTGTATAGTTTGCAACGTTATGGTGCAGGTTTTGATTATAAAAAATTCAGTTTGACCGAAACTGCAGTACTATCCCTTTGATGAATGTGCGTGTTGTGCAAGCATAAAGTGAGATCGCGTTTCAGGCAAAACTCACTGAATTGTTTGTAATAAAGTTTTGTAACACAAAGTCAATAACGTTTCCAAGCTTGTTCTGACCATTTTTGCCTATTTCCGCGTGATGTTGTGGTTGTGGTTTGATCATGTGTTACGGTGGGTGGGGCATGTCATTCCAGAGACCTGTCCATGATACTAGAAAGAAACCTTTGAATGCACACGGGATTCGTTATGTTACCATAATTGAAATGTTGAAATTAATTCAAGTCAATATTATTGACTTAAATTAAATTGTCACTGAATCACAAATCACATGTCTAATAAAGCTGTCTTTTAATTGACAATTCTCAATTTGCACTGTTAATTCACCGTTTGATTCAATTTAAATATCTATCAATAGGATGCACTTTAAACAAATACCATTCAACTGTTGGATTCACAAATTGTCAATGAAATGTATCTAAATTTGAACAATGAGGCAGCGTTGAGTATATTTAACTTGATAATTAACGTCATACTGACGCCAACATTTTGACTTATTTCAATTGATACACTTTTCAATTCCCCTTTTAATGGAATTTTGTTTCTTTTGAGCATTAAACCAACAATTGAATAGGGAGAATGAGTCAAACATCAAAATCAATTATGGCGTCATTGTGGCATTGCGAACTCATACAGCAATAGTTTATCTATGCAAATTACATGCACAATACTTTACATGTATTTGGACTACTCCTTACGCATGATATTGTTGACTTGACGGCACGTAATTTTTAGTATGAAATATTTATTCTTTATGTTCCTTTTTTCTTCTTTTTTAACACACTTTATATGAACACATAAGCAAGCTTGATATTGTGGAAGTTTATTTACCAATCACTATAGCTATTTTTACCAGCTATAAATGTTGTTGGATAATACATGTGCGCCATTATAAAGGGATCACATATTACACAATTAATAAACAATACAACAACAACAACAATAATACAACTGATGTTACATATATTATATGACATTCAGAAAAATAAAACAGTGTTACACATAGAACCGGAATAAAAGAATCAAAATGCTCTTGATTTTAGTCTATCGTAACTCTGTTGATGTTGAAAATAGTGATACTGGCCTTAGCTCAATGATCAATTGGCCTACAATTTTGTTGCTGTAAGTTATTAAATCAAGGAGTAATACTTCTGTGTTTAAGTATACATTTGTATAGTTTCTACCTTAATGATATTGTACAAATCTATGTGTCATTGCTATAATTTTTAAATGTTTCGATCACACGTTCTAAGTAACGTATTTACATTAATATACTCTGGTAGCTTGACAGCATGTACAAGTGTCACCATATATATTTAGATCTCAATTTCTTTAGATGTAAACATATTTTGTTGTAGACATAATTTATGAGCCGTGCAGATGATAATGATGTGCAATCTTGCGGAAATTGTCGTTGAATTTCAAAACTTGCAGTAGACTATTTTGTGTACAAGTAATATAATCTTTTATATAGTGATCACTAAGCATTTTAATTGTGTGTTGCAACGTGCACAGATCAAAGTACAAAAATTCGAAGCGAAAATAGAAAGATATGGATTATTCACTCAACGAACACCCCCTCAAAATGAGGAAGAAGGCAATGGAAATGTAATACGTATCGGACATTCGCCTCGATCTCGCATACATTACAGCACGAATCATATATTAACTGGAATTGCGTGAATAATTGAAAGATAACCAGACGCTCCTACCATTGTGGCTTGTAATATAACGGGGCCAAGGTGTGGGCTCAGAGTTACCAATAGTGCTACGATTTAAGAGGCAAGCTCTTCATAGAGTACAGAAGCTATGACGTCATAAAAAATGTATTTTTAGAATTTTCTAATTTGAACTTCATTTTCCGAAAGAGCATACAAAAGTATGTCCAAATACCGAAAATCAATTGAATATTTTAAGTATTAGCTGAGATATACCCATCCGAATGATCTGTTTGTCAATAAGCAATCAGTGTCATAGTGCTCTATATCAAATTTGAAAATTAAAACAAATAGCTTTTTGATGACGTCACACTTCACCACTCTATAATGATGAAGGATGCGGTTTCTTCGAAAGTGTTAACTGTACATCTGCTGTCATCAAGTCGTCAGAGATTTGATTGTAAAATAATATAATGACTTCGATAAGTCACTTTCGAGAAGCGGTGTTAAGGGGTGATGTTCACTGGGTCAGAAAATTTGGTGCACAAAACGACCAGTGGCTCCGAATACAATTTGAAAATGGAAGAACAGCTTTGCATGTAACCGCATTTTTGGGCCACATCGGCATTGTAAAATATCTGATTAGTCAGGGCGCTGATGTTAGCGCTTCTGATCACGATGGAAATACAGCATTACATCTGGCGTCGTCCAATGGGTACCTGGACATAGTGTACCATCTGATAGAAAAAGGAGCCAACTTGAATCAACCGGATTGCAATGGAAATACGACACTACATATTGCATCATACTATGGCCATCTTGACACAGTCAAATTCCTCATAGAGAAAGGAGCCGATTTGAATCAGCCGGATGGCAATGGGAATACGGCACTACATCTTGCATCATGCAATGACCAGTTAGACACGGTCAACTATCTTATAGGAAAAGGAGCTGATGTTAATCACCAGAGAAAAGATGGAAGCAACGCACTACATCTTGTATCATTCAATGGCCAACTTGACACCATCAAATATCTCATAGATAAACAAATTGACGTTAACCAGCAGAAAAAAGATGGAAGCAACGCACTACATCTGGCATCATACAACGGCCATCTAAACACAGTCAAATATCTCATTGAGAAAGGAGCCGACTTGAATCAACCGGATTGCAATGGAAATACGACACTACATATTGCATCATACTATGGCCATTTTGACACAGTCAAATTCCTCATAGAGAAAGGAGCCGATTTGAATCAGCCGGATGGCAATGGGAATACGGCACTACATCTTGCATCATGCAATGACCAGTTAGACACGGTCAACTATCTTATAGGAAAAGGAGCTGATGTTAATCACCAGAGAACAGATGGAAGCAACGCAATACATCTGGCATCATACAACGGCCATCTAAACACAGTCAAATATCTCATTGAGAAAGGAGCCGACTTGAATCAGGCGGATAGAGATGGAAGTACAGCACTACATGATGCATTACAAAATGGTCATCTTGACATAGTCAAATATCTCATAGATAAAGGTTCTAACGTGAACCTGCAGAGAAAAGATGGAAGCAACGCACTACATCTTGCAGCATTTAATGGCCGTCTAGACACAGTCAAATATTGCATAGAGAAAGGGGCCGACTTGAATCAGCCGGATACCAATGGAAGTACGGCACTGCATGAGGCATCATCCAAAGGCCATCTTGACACAGTCAAATATATCATAGAGAAAGGAGCAGATGCTAACCAGCGGAGAAAAGATGGAAGCAACGCACTCCATCTTGCATCATACAATGGCCATCTAGACACAGTCAAACACCTCATAGAGAAAGGAGCGGACTTGAATCAGACGGATAGCGATGGAGATACGGCACCACATCTTGCATCATCCGATGGCCATCTTGACTCGGTCAAATGTCTCATAGAGAAAGGAGCAGATGCTAACCAGCAGAGAAAATATGGGAGCACCGCACTACATCTTGCATCATACAATGGCTATCTAGACACAGTCAAATATCTTATAGAGAAAGGGGCCGACTTTAATCAGGCGAATAGCAATGGAAGTACGGCACTGCATTATGCATCACAAAATGATCATCTTGAGACAGTCAAATATCTCATAGATAAAGGAGCTGATGTTAACCAGAACAGAAAAGATGGAAGCAACGCACTACATCTTGTATCATTCAATGGCCAACTTGACACCATCAAATATCTCATAGATAAACAAATTGACGTTAACCAGCAGAAAAAAGATGGAAGCAACGCACTACATCTGGCATCATACAACGGCCATCTAAACACAGTCAAATATCTCATTGAGAAAGGAGCCGACTTGAATCAGTCGGATAGAGATGGAAGTACAGCACTACATGATGCATTACAAAATGGTCATCTTGACATAGTCAAATATCTCATAGATAAAGGTTCTAACGTGAACCTGCAGAGAAATGATGGAAGCAACGCACTACATCTTGCAGCATTTAATGGCCGTCTAGACACAGTCAAATATTGCATAGAGAAAGGAGCCGACTTCAATCAGCCGGATACCAATGGAAGTACGGCACTGCATGAGGCATCATTCAATGGCCATCTTGACACAGTCAAATTTCTCATAGATAAAGGAGCTGACGTTGACCTGCAGAGAAAAGATGGAAGCAACGCACTACATCTTGCTTCATACAATGGCCATCTAGACGTAGTCAAATATTTCACAGAGAAAGGGTCCGACTTGAATCAGCCGGGTAAAAATGGAAATACGGCACTACATGATGCATCATTCAAGGGCCATCTTGACACAGTCAAATATGTCGTAGAGAAAGGAGCAGATGCTAACCAGCGGAGAAAAGATGGAAGCAACGCACTCCATCTTGCATCATACAATGGCCATCTAGACACAGTCAAACACCTCATAGAGAAAGGAGCGGACTTGAATCAGTCGGATAGCGATGGAGATACGGCACTACATCTTGCATCATCCAATGGCCATCTTGACTCGGTCAAATATCTCATAGAGAAAGGAGCAGATGCTAACCAGCAGAGAAAATATGGGAGCACCGCACTACATCTTGCATCATACAATGGCTATCTAGACACAGTCAAATATCTCATAGAGAAAGGGGCCGACTTTAATCAGGCGAATAGCAATGGAAGTACGGCACTGCATTATGCATCACAAAATGATCATCTTGAGACAGTCAAATATCTCATAGATAGAGGAGCTGATGTTAACCAGAACAGAAAAGATGGAAGAAATGCGCTACATCTTGCATCATGCAATGGCCATTTAGATATAGTCCAATATCTCATAGATAAAGGATCCGACCTGAATCAACCGGATAGCGATGGGAATACGGCGCTCCATCTTGCAGCACACAATGGCCAATTTGCAACGGTGAAACATTTTGTAAACAAAGGAGCCGACTTGAATAGAAGGCGAGACGATGGTAAAATAGCACTTCAACTCGCAATTGATAACAGCAATTCTGATTGCGTCGCGTACATAAAATCCGGAAGCAAGAGTATGCTTGAGCAGCAAAGGGGAAACGAACTGACGAAGAAAGAGACATTTGGCTCGATCGAGAAAAGTTCAGAAGGAATCGCTCTCCTAGGTACGACACACAATTCTGATTGTTATTGTACATAAAATCATATTTAATATTATCATGAATCATTCCTTTAAAAAGAAAAAAACATTCATCAAGACTGGAATCTTCGGAGTAAATATGTTGTATAATTATTTGTTCTGAAAAAATTGCAAAGAACAAAAGAGGATTATCGACGATAGTGTTTATATTTATTGTAATAATTTATCAATAATAAACAGAAGTTTAACACAAAAATAACACAAGTAGTAATGCAATTCATATTCAGAGCTAGACAACAACGTAATATTGCAGGTGAAATTCAGTGAAAGTGTAGAATACCATTGATACTTTTAATGTAGATATCTCCTCAACACAAATAAAATCTGCGAATGGGATTTTCGATCATCGTGGAGGAGAGCTAACTGTGGAGTCGTATGGCGTCACACTCTCGATTCCTCCTGGAGCTCTTCAGGAAGAATGCAGCCAAGAGATAGGTCTCCACGTCCTGACGGAACTACCAGACGATCTAGTCTTAGGGGAGGATGAGATGGTGGCCAGCTACGGCTTCCGCTGCACGCCCCCAGGACTAACCTTCAAGAAACCGGTGACAGTGACGATGCCACACAGCGCGATCCTGATTGAGGATGGCAGCAGGAGTAACATACCAGCTGTGTTGTACACAAAACAAGAAACCCAGGGTGAGTTAGTGTAATCGTCTTTATCATTATCATTATCTTCATTATCGTGATCGTAATCATCACCGATATCACCATCATCATTATCATCATCGCAATCATAGTCATCAGCACCTCATTTATCAGTATAATCATCTTACATTATCACCGCCAGCATGAACACCACTATCGCTGTCAATATCATCATTCTCGCAAAGTAACTTGGCACCATCATTAGCAACAACCCTTTATAAAAATATAAATTTAATAATCATTTTAATGCAAGAGTTCACTAGTTCAGCATTTTTTTTACAACTCTCAATTTACCTTCACTGATGTTGGATTGCAGATGCTGCGTGGATCAAAACACCAACTACTGGTGTAACAGATTGCCCTGTCATCAGTATTAACAAGACAAGAATGAAACTGCAAATTACTCATTTCTCATCGTACTGGGCTGCCTTGTTGACATGGTACTATGGTGAAAAGCGGATATCTGTTATCCCATTCCTTCCAGACCACCTACCGGACGACCGTATTCCGATACTCCGCGTTCATCTGTTTGATACTCTCAAGGGGTGCTTGAAGGTACGATTGTAAATATATTTTGTAGAATACGAGATAGTTACGGTATATTGATCACCGCAACTGTAGTAGAGTAATCATTTTCTTATTATGCTTCTTAGGATGTAGGCATTTTTAACAAATGCTGATTACTTTAGAAACTTTCTATTACCACTGTTATATTAGTGTTACCGTTGAATGAAATCATTATATTATCGGAAATGAACCTTTGATTACGATTTTACCCAGGACATCAAGGAATCCGAGAAGGAGTGGAAATACAGACCTGTACACCCTGGTGTAATGCTGACCATCCCTTCTAGGGGAAGACCTAAAGATTATCTGCAAACTATTTGACACTAAAGACACCCGTTCTGAGGTTTGCTATTTTCTAAATGCTTTCTCTTTTCAGCAATGATAATAACTTGATTTGGGGTTTTTCAAGAAGTGTATTTTACACTGATTCTGATACCTGTCCAATTATGTTCTGTAACAAATATTCTCTTACTGATTTTCCAGGAAACTCATGTCATATTCTGGCCAAATCAGGACATATTTGTGAAATTCTATTCAAGTTAAATGGAAGGTAATTAGTGAGGGTTTTTCTTTTGTCGTATCAGGTGACAAAGGGGAAGATGGTATCGGGCAACTGACCTCTGCCTCCGACAACCATGTGTCACAACCACGCTTCTGCTAACACCTACCCAGATCTAATAATATCTTTCCCTTGTTTGTCGTTATAGCTGTAAAATGTCTTGTTATACTAGTAATCATTTTATTCAAACCACGCAGGCATTTTTTCCTTCTCTGCCCGATTAAAATGTATGTGGGGAATATGGTGTCTTAGCACCGGGATGAGAGGTTGTGCTTGCATCTCTAAAGGATTCGCTAAAGTTACTATCATGTGAGGTGTATCTTCTTCCTCTGCAGAGCACAAATGACTGAGTGAACGTTGAGATTGATTGTTTCATGCAAGTCGTCATATTTAGAGCTTATGTGATGATGTATTGTAATTAGGGTTAGGGATGTTGTAAGCAAAATAGGTTTTCACCCTACTGACATATCATCTTATCATATTTTATTTCATCATCCTTTTCTCAAAAAGATAATACAACATTCGGATCTGAGGCGTCTGATTCAATGGAACGAAGATTTTCGCCTAGACCTCACCAAGCGAAATGTTGACAGCCATGTCGACCTGCACATCCAACAATCATCATCAACGAGAAAGATCAAGTTTAGAACGGAATACAGGGGTACGCAATACAATAAAATACTACCCTAATGATGAAAGCGATTTGGATAAAATATGCATAATAGACACATTAAACTCGTTAGTATATAAGGGATCGTCAGTTGGATTTTAGAAACATAACCTTTCTGCCGTTAATTGTCTGTTCAAATGCTCATGAAAATATAGAACAAATAATTACGTCACACTGGACTTGCAAAATATTATAATGATTTGATACCGCATGATTTTACTCGATTTAAAAATTCGTCATAAAAGACGATTTACGGGCTCGATCCACATCGTTGTGTCACAATAAGTATGACATTCGACGTGTATCAAACATCCAATAACCCCTTTTTATCCGTCTTGTAACTTGACATTTAAAGGCAGTCAGAATGGGAGGACTCGTTGCTAATTTACAGGCTCAAGTCGTTATTTTAAAGGCTAATGTAAACTTACAGGTTCATATTGGTGAGTACACTGTTACTATATTTGACGGTCGCTTATGGTTGCTTTTACGGAAATGTCTTCAGAAATAAATTTAAGATGTTGACCATTAAATAATATTGAAGGGCAATTTTCTTTCATATCAATTACAGCAAAAGCATTTAACAAACAAAATACACGATCTAGGTGTAATTGCTATATTGTGAATATTATCTTTCTGTTATTTTTTTTTCATTTTGTGCAGATGGTGAACCAATAGGACCAAACCAAGTGCTTCAACCGATTCACCTTGCTAAAGGCAGGTTACAGAGACGGGAGGACCTGAAAACAGCTGGCCCAGCTTGGCACGATGGTGAATAGTAATCATTTAAACTGGGTTAATCTCTAACTCGCTTATAACATTTATTTTATCCTATACTGTCTTTGGAAGTTATCGTAATTATAATTTAGCCATCCCGATTACCTTAGCTGATGTATAGGTACAATTATTTAGCATATAATGATTTTACACCATATAAAAGCACCCTCATCATCCACACATTATATTTTAAGTTTATTGTTCACATAATCAAACCATGTCCTTCTGTGACGCTTGTTATATTATAGTTGTGTTTTAGTAAATACAAAAATTAATTAATGATAAAAATAGCGAGAGCTTCGTCGAAATAGCCCATGGCGTCATTTACCTTAGCACACATTCATGGTTGTTTCTTTATTTTAATAGATCCTTGCCCAAGAAAGGAAGACATGTCTGACTTTCCACAACAACATCCCAGGAGGTCTCCTGAATCTGAAGGTGACAGTTACGCCGAGGCAGCATGTGGGAACCCTTATCCACCATCGATGGATGGCCAGATGCCTTCATCTGATCAAGTTCAAAGAGAGGCCATCCCTTCTATTGGACTGCCACGCCATCCTGACTCACAGTTCGCGTGTGGCTCATCATCTGAAGTGGTGTCGGGAAACGTTGACATTCCGTCGTCATCTGTGAGCATGAGTCTGATTCCTTCAGAGGATGTGACGGCTCGAGGCACCGATCACCAAAATGCGCCTGTAGGTATAGCAAGTCGACTAAGCGAGATCGGACCTCGAAGGCTGCTCGGGCCTACAGTTGTCCATCAGCCTCAGGAAAACCGGGTCCATCCAGCAGCGATGCAGCAGCAGCAGCAGCACTTTCATCAGACCAACTTTCATCAGACCAACGTCATGATAGTCAACCCACCTGAACAAGTTGCAAGATGCATCCCACAGCACCGTGTAGTCCCACACGGTCTGCAACAAGAGCTGAGTGTTATGTTGAATCCACGCAGTGTGTTACATAACGACTGGAAACGCCTTGCCGAGGTGCTAGGCATGGGTGATTACATTGCAACCATCAAACAGCAGAGAGATCAGACAGAAGTGTTGATCGGTATCGCTGAGACGGAGAGGAAGATCAAAGATCTGGACCAACTTTCGGAGATCTTTCGGCAAATGAATCGCCTGGACTGTGAACAAGTTGTAGAAGACTATTTGATTTCGACGCGGCAACAAAGTGAAGCTGAAGACGCGTCTGATGCTAGCAGCAATAACGGTGATGGTGAACTTGGCGATTAAGAATAGGCCTGTCCGAGTATCAGATCTACTGCGGAACCGCCGTATTCAATACAGCCATTGTGACTGCGAACATTATTCTATAATAGCAGCTTGTTATATAACGGTACTGAAAAGAAAAGAATGGTTTTGTTTAATAATAAGCAAACCTCTTTATATCGAGGTCTTGTCCTCTCATTGCCGAAGCCGGAGGCTGGATGCTCGTTGGTAGTTGTCCGGATATCACTCATTATTTTCTTAAAGGGATCTACACTGGGCCCAAAAAGAAACTTATAATTGTTCACATGATCATATCTTAAAATCCTGTCCATCAAAATTGACCAAAATGACACACTGGATTACTTAATTAAGGAAAACCGTACATACCAACGTCCTTAATTGTGCAGTATAGGTTTTGATGTATTAATGTTCAACTCTTGGTTATGTTTCTAGTATAGGTTTTGTGTTTTCGTTGTTATATCCATGTTGTATTATGATTATATGTTTTGTGTTTTCTACTGCCCTGCATATTCTTTTGCAAAGTTATGACCTGGGCTCATTATATTGTTTGATTTCCTTTGTTGTTTATATTCTATAAAGTGATGTTTACAAAATCTCTTAACACATGTCATGGTAAGAGAAGAATAAAATAGGGTTAGATTTGTTCAAATGCTCCCTTTGTGTGACGATATCTAACCAAGCTGAGCTTCCTTTCTATCCACTGAACTTTAATAGGTGAAGTAAGATCTCCATGTAAGTGTGGCAAAACAGCTTGCTCAAATTAATTTTTGCAATTTAATTTGCCACTCATGAGGGTAAATTAAACCATCGTTTAACCAACTGCGTCATATCATTATCTTTAAACCATGATTTATTATACCGTGTTTGTACTTCCCATCTTGTTATAATACATGCTATTTCGTGACATAATTAATGAACAGGATATGAATTATATTTCTGTACAATTGATATGTGTAATTTACCACGAAATATGTTTTGTTTAGAAGTTTTAACGACCATATAGTGATTATTTCATTATTACTATTTACCTTTTTATTTCGAAAGGGTGGTCCTTTCAGTAAAACAAAATGATGATCTTCCAAGAGGACCTGCGTTCAGTAAATATATTCTTTTCCTCATTTTGGAAAACAAGAAATGAGCGAGCGGCGCTCAATAAACAGTTAGCATCTCAAACCATACTTTAAATGGAAACCACCTTTGTGAAATTATGTATACGTTTTTAGTTTGTTACCATGCATATATCCATTTTCCATTGTTTTCAATTATTTGTTACCGTGCCTTGATGTAGTCTGTAAATACATGTAGGCTATTTTACAGCTATACATGGTATTATATGAAAGCCTTATATCTAGCATCTAGCAAATTAAGGAAATCCGTACATACTAACGTTATTAATTGTGCAGTAGTATCACACATGCGTTGTATATGAATTATTTGTGTAATATACATGTAGTTACAAATTAGCAACATTTCTGAGAATCATCATGTTGAACTTTTCTAAAAAGCCAAAGATACATTGTAGTGTTATAAATAAGAATATCTTACATATGAGTAAAGAAACTTGACATAAGTATACTCGTATGGTGGTATGAGGGTGAACTGCCCATTCCTATGTAAATATGTTTATTAGTTCATATTATATGTCCAGTACCGTTATATTTATACTATGTGAATGTGTTTTAAACTCTCATACCCCGAGAGGGGGTCGATAGAGGCAATACAATCTTATACATCTTACAGATCGTATAGATCTTACCAATCATACAAGCATGGGTCAAACTTATCATCGCATCAACTTTTAAACGTACGAGTAGGCATTTTATATCATATACATATATTTAAAATAAGACTCTGTAGCTCAAATCCTACCAAAATGTTTAATCTTAATCGTCAAATGCTTATTGGTGTCAGTTTATACCATGTAGATGGGTACGGAATATTGTGCAATGATTCTTTAAATGTAATACTCATTAATTATATTCGCTTTTGTTCTAGTAAACGTGGAATATTTGTATTAAAGGACAATGAAATCCAGACAAATTGTTGTCTGCATTATAAGACACTAAATATAATGAATAGTCTCTTAAAATTTGAGCACAATCGGTCAAGAAATAAGAAAAGTATGGCTCTTTGAAAAGAGCCATGTATTTCTTCGAGTGACTCAAATTGGCAACGCACTCTGGCAAAGTTGTGGACAACTCCCCATACATTTTGTACACAAAATTACAGTTTTGTTCAATTTTCTCAAAATTTATGTTTACCCTTCGTTCGAGTTCAACATATGTTTTGTAGAATGCTTTTATACATAACATATCATGAGTTGGGGGAATGGAAAAATGTGACTATGAAGAAAACTGTAAAAATTAGAACATTTGTGTACAAAACATATGGGGAGTTGTCCATACACTTATCAGAGTGCGTTGCCAATTTGAGTTCCCCATAAGAATAAATGGACATCTTCAAAGAGCCGTAGTTTTCTTGTTTCTTACCCGATTATGCTCTAACTTTCAGAGATTATTCTTCTTAATCTCTTCAAGACTATGAAAGCAACATTTTGCTTGGGTTTAAATTGTAGATGCAAATAATACACAAAATAAAGTCGTGTATTCTATGTAACACTGGGAGCAGTGGCGTAGCGTGGTCGGGCAGTTTTTTGTTTTTTTTTGTTTTTTGTTTTTTTTGGGGGGGGGGGGGACTCCTTATATGTTTTTCCCCCATTATGTGTTTTGTCATATGGAGCTACGCCCCAGAGTGGAATTGTGGGAGTTAATTTGGGGCCTAAGCTTTCGAGCCGATCGGATAGCCCCTGGTGAAGAATAAACATATGAGAATCAATTTTTAAAACTTTTATATATTCATATCAATGTATAAGATTCATAAATAGTATATGATATATAGATATGTATATATATAGATATGTGATATCTGGAATAAAAGTCTACGCCCGCAACGTTTATTTGTTCGAATTACTGAATGTGTGAATGTTTTAGCAGTTTCTAAACGGATTTTGATCAAGTAAAATATGTTGTTTTGTTTCCGAATTCATGTGCTCTTTAAATTTCTACTCAGTTTTCATCTGTCTCATATATGAATTATTTATAAATTTCTATGCATATCAGGACAAAAATAATAACGAAGATTATTTTGTTCAATATACATTATCATTCGGTGGTTTATACTATGAACATATTATTCGTTTTTGTGTAGTTATTAAACTCCATGAAAAACAACTTGCTTGTGTTCGATCAATTTAGTATTACATCAAAATTGCTATATTGACCACCTGCTTATCATGCATAGAAAGCATTCCACACTAATGAACATGTCTGTAAAGACCATGCATGATAAATGCTGATAAAGACAATCTGTTGCGTCTCTCTTTGGTGGTCATTGTAAACATGTTTCAATTTTCTGTGGATATATAGTTTCGTTCTTCTTCTTCTTCTTCCTCGTCTTCCTATTAAACTTGCCTCCTTCAATTCTCGATATATAACGGCAATAAAACACTGAATGACATTGAAACAACAAGCATTCATAATGCAATATGCATTATCGATGAATAGAACGATTAATGCACCTTACTGTACATGTCTTGGGTTAGTGGTCTTTATCAGCTGTTTAGTTTCTGAGAAGTCGAAGAGAAACACTATCCCAATTGTGTGCCAATTGAAAAATGTACACTTTTACCACAACATGCACGTTGCGCACAAAAAGTCCCGATAGAAATATATAATTGTGTCGACCTTTATACCTTACTCATTGAACCTATACAATTACGTTTAGCGTTATATCCTAAGAGAGAACAGATAACGCTTCCTCTGGTTTCAAGTTTGTCTGTGTTCAAAGTATAATCATCATTGTTTTTTTTTTGATGGTGTTGTTGTTGCGCGTCTATTTCACGACATGCGACCGTGAATTATAGTTTAAAGGTAAAAAGGGAGAGATAGATCGAGAGGGGGAACTGGAGCTCTTATGAAGACGAATGTAATTAAAAGATAAGGTGTTCTCTAGAGGGGCGTAGCTGGGGTGCCTGAGCTGGGGGATGGGGAACGTTTCCCCACCCCCCCCCCCCCCCCCCCCATGACAAATTCATACTAATATAAACTCTAATTTTCAGGACCAACATTGATCATCTTGGGGGTACAAATTATGATTTGTAGGCCTTTTATCCCGAATGTTTGTTTTCATCCGAAAAACCTGCCACCACCCCAACCCCCCCCCCCCCCCCCCCCCAGCTGCTCCCCCTCACTGAAAAGGCCCTAGCTAAGCCACTGGTTCTCTATCAGGTATAGAGATAGTTGGAGAGGGGAGTGAGAGAATAAAGGGGTCAATATCAACTATGTATACGAGGAAATGAAGTGAGAGGTGGAGAGAAAAGGTGGGAAAACAAAGAGAGAATGGCCCGGGATTGGCAAACAGTAAATAATTGAGATACAGAAAGGGAGAATACTGAATAGCGGGAGAATGTCGACCGTTGTAAGGGGTGCGCAAAAGTATGCTCCGTCATGTGTAACACGTGTTCTGTAATTACGGATCATGCAAGGAATTTGACAATGTCAATGCTTTGATATGGAATACAGTACAGTATATTGTATATACAATATAGTACAGTACATGCACATCATAAAACCACACGGAGGTATTTTTTTATATTCCTCCTTGATATAACCATGGAATTAGGAGGTCTCATATCCTTGATATAAACACAGCACATGCAACACAACAGTTCTGCACTCTGCAGCATTCACCGGCGTGCACGAACAGTACACATCCGCTGCAAAAGTTCGAGAAACCGTGTATCTACATTTGAATTGAATTGAATTTTCCACAGTGCAAGGTCAGTTATATTATGTGTTTTAATTTTTGAATCATACTTTCCTCTGTGTTTAATGAAGTATTGTATATTTCCCTTAGAGGGTCTAACTATTAGAGTATCAATAACTTAATTATACTATATAATTCAGCCAACTTAGCCTATAAAGCGTTACATTTCAATCAATAAGGCCAACGGAACCGTACATAATAATATTGTGTTTGTAAGGACAATCATAATGGCATAATACCCGCTGTACAGGGCCTGTTCTGTAGAGAACACCGTATCTTTTATTACATTCGTCCTCATAAGAGCTCTCGTTCCCCCCTCCCCTCTCTCTCTCTCTCTCTCTTTTTTACCTTATGCCATTATTTCAGGGGCGTAGATACCCATACGGGGGGGGTGGGGGTGAGGGGGGGG
The DNA here is from genome assembly GCA_037951105.1 of Echinarachnius parma. Classification (NCBI taxonomy): domain Eukaryota; kingdom Metazoa; phylum Echinodermata; class Echinoidea; order Clypeasteroida; family Echinarachniidae; genus Echinarachnius; species Echinarachnius parma. Next base: position 3,942 of record JBAMJV010002908.1, on the reverse strand, counting down.
GGTGTGGGGGGGGGTGATGAGGGGGGATACACATGTACAATCATTCCCCCCATGCTTGTTTTAGGGAAGGATATATATATTTTTTTGTTGTATTCTGTATACGAGTGGGAAAGAAAAACATTAGTTGTACGAGCCAAGACTTGTTAATTATAATGTTAAAAAAGTAATTTATACATCCACTTTCAATTTTTCGCTGCGCGCTTTGGCGCGCGAACAGATTATCTCAGTTTGTTGTGTAACTTGCGTATTGGTCTGGGATGAGTATTTTTTTTCTGTATACCGGGCCACATAATTCTCAGTGTAGGCTGGCATTTGCTCTGGCTGCTTGTGTGACGTGCACCAAATTGCACAATTTCAAGTATATAATATAAATTAAATGCAAACTCTTCTCCGTGGGAGGGGGATACCCCCTCCCTACAGGGGCGGATTCTAGCGTTTTTGGCTAAGGGGGGGGTGGTGGGGGGGGGGGGGGGGTGTTGACCCGATGGACGATGCGGAGCATCGTCCACGAGCCGTGAAGCGGCGATTTTTTTTTTGTTGCTATTTTGAACCCCCATTAGTGATTTTTTTTTTCACCTTTTTTTTCACTTTCGTCCACGAGCCGCGAAGCGGCGAATTTTTTTTGCTATTTTTGAATCCCGTAGGTGATGTTAAACCTGTGGTATGATGCTAAATATAAATAAAATATTTGTAGTTTGTGTTTTGGGTGCATATTCATTAGTGTGTCAATTATTTGTTTTTCTTCGTGAAAATATATTTAAAATTTCTGGTCGATCAAATCATAATACGCTTTCCCATATACAGTCAATGTTAAAAGGGAAAGTTGAGTTTTGGTAGAGAGGTGCGCTAGGACTACTTAATTGGTTTGTGAGGTAATGAAAAAACTGAGTGTAAAAATTTGAAAGAGCATAATATTTAAACAATAAAATCATCTTTGTTTGATCAAAAATCGGTTCAGAAACGGCTGAAATATCCATAAATATAACAATTTGTAATAAACCCGGGGCCCGGGTTTATTAGAGAATTTTGAACCAGCCGTTAAAAATTCAAAAAAAAATGCTTCCTCTTTTCAAAAAGTTTACAAAATAGGTATTTAAATAGTTGTTGGTTATTTCTCTATCTAATCACTATTTTAACAAAGCATCACATTGCACAATATTTTATTCAAAATGGTTGAAACCGACGAGTGTTTAGAGAGGCCGCCCTCTTTACGTTTTTAAACGGCTCTTTTTGAATGATAACATGATCTTTACTACGTCATTTGTAATTTTGTGTTCCCTTTCTAGTTATAACTATTAGTTTGTAATGTAATGATTGCAGGTTTTGGTTACTAAAATTCAGTTTCACTAACTGTAACTACTGTACTCTCCATACCAGAACTCAACTATCCCTTTAAGCCCGAATTTCCTAGGTAAGCACCAGATTGCAAAATTTTAAGTCCTAAAAATTGCAAAATTCTCCCTACCTATGGGAGGGGGGGACACATCTGGCTCAAAGTTGGCCAGCACTGCGAGTGTGGTTGGGCATGAGCCCCTACAGATACAAAATCGTGAGCCCCCATAGGCTAAATATAGGTTTTGCCCCCCCACCCCCCCACCCAAAACTGCTTCCGGCCCGGCCTGGTCACGACCATCTTAACATATAACCCCCCCCCCCACCCCCCCCCTCCCCCCCACTGATCGAGATGTCTCGGCCGCGTCCGGTGTTGAACGGCAAATCATCCCACCAGGTGTAAGAACCTGTCTACGCCACTGCATTATTTCGATGTACAATCCATTGTATACAGCATGTTACATGCTTACCATGTCCCACCCCATCACACACACGCAAACACACGCACAACATAGACATGGGCGTCAATTAGGAGGGGGGACGGGGGGGGGGATATAGGTGTCGTTTGTCCCCCCCCCCCCCCCCCACTTTTTTCATATGTATTACATAATGTATCTATATGATTATCTTTAACTATAGCTATAACTAGCTATAAACTATGGCTGACTCCTTGAAATCAATCTCGAATCTCGAATGTCTGCACGATACATCTCACAAACAATTGGTGGTGGAACCGTTACTGCCCTTCCAAAGTATGCACCAGATTGCATTATTTTGAATGAAATTACGAAAACTCCCCCCTCGCGGGGATATCCTCCCCTCCTCCCCACCCCCCCCCCCTCCCCCCCCGCCCTCGCGCGCATCGCGCCCTCGGGTTTGGTCGCTCTCGCTCCCTCGCATGATCACGCCCCCACCCCGAAATTCGGGCAAAAAAGACGCCAGCCCCCTTGGAAAAAATATGCAGCTACGCCCATGACGAGGCGTGGGACATTGTTTATATTCTTAACTCCTGCCTTTGACCATTGAGGTTTGACGTGGAGAATGACGTCGACAGTGACAATTAACATGCGATGAATGAATGGAAATTTCGTATTTGTTTTTTCTTTTTTTCGTTAAAAAATTTCAGATCGGTCGAATCATGTGGTGACGGAGGTCAATTTATTGACATGTATAAAACAATTGCGTATCAATCAAAAAATTAGGTCTTGGGTATGCACAATGATTGCAAAAATTTCAGGTCCAATAATGAAAAATCTCCCTTTCTGTGGGAGGGGGACACCCCCCTCCCTCACCACACCCCTCACCCCCCCCCCCCCCCACCCCCCCTCCCTCAGCTCGCTTCGCTCCTTCCCTCGGGCTTGGTCGCTCCGCTCCTTCGCAAATGTCCCCCCACTTTTTAGTAGCTGTTGACGCCCTTGCACACACAGACACAACACACACAAACACAAAAAACACTCACATACGGTATACACACGCACACACTATTTGTTTTAGGTGATTTGTATTCCTCCAAAATATAACATGACTACACATAGACAATACATTCCCAAAGTTATTTTCTTATTCATAAACAGAAACAAAATAATTCCAGCCTAAATGAAAAGATAGAGTAATTATTATCAACTACCTTATATTAACATTTATAAATCGACTGTATTCAACTCACTCCGTAAAATATAAATAATGGAGGTTAAAATGAAGAAAAAAGTCAAAAGGAACTAATTCCTGCTACTCACTCGCCTCTCCTATACCCCTCACCCCCCCCCCACCCTCCCTATACACCCTCACCACCCCTCCCCGCCAAACCACCAATGCACTGATTACACCACACAAACACACATACATTTGCCCTATACATGCGCTATATTATTTTGTCCTAGCACTTACATGTATTTTGTCATGTAAGGTGTTGGTATTTGCCTATTACAAAAAGTATTATATTACGTGTAGTGCTTATGTATACTGATATTTGATAACAGTTCAATCGTCACGCCTGCTAGATTAACAATGGTTTTCCCCTTTGACTGTGAACGTATTGCGTAGTATCAATTGATCATAATTGAATTGCAGGGGTAAACACAGTTGATGTAGCGTAGTCGAGTAGATATAGGTAACATGTTGGTCTGGGCGTCAACTAGGCGGGGGGGACGGGGCATGCCTCCCCCCCCCCCCCCACACACACACATTTGAAAGTTGGAGGGGTTCCCCCCCCCCCCCCGCCCCCATTACACACACGCACACTTTTTCATAAATGTATACATTATGTATGTTTGATTTCCAATGGTTTCCACTATATATTATGTGACATTTTCTTTCTCAGGTAGTATGCACCAAATCGCACAAGTTTTCTAGCCAAAAGTGCAAAAAGCTCCCCACACATCATTCGCTCACCTCGCAATGCCCCGCCCCCCGCCCCCCTCCCCCCACCCCCCCCACACACACACACACTTTTGAGAAGCTGTTGACCCCTCTTAATAGGTGGATACGTGAATTAATTAGGGGGCGCGTACACCGCATGTATTTCTTTATTTTTTACATAGATTTCTCCCTTATATTTGTGTTATGTTTACGTCACAGAATCTGGGACACCCCCCCCCCCCACCTATCCAG
>JBAMJV010002907.1:0-25084 GCA_037951105.1 Echinarachnius parma | reverse complement strand
CCCAGGACTAATATTGGGCAAGTAAAAGTACATAAAATGGTCTAATTTGGTTGCCCTGTTGCCGATAGGGCAGCTAAAGTGATCAAATACGAGTGCAAAACTGTAATTCCTAATGTTTCAACTTCATCTATAGAGGAAAAATCGTGACATGGTGGACAAAATCCTATTTTTTCAGCAAAGCTTCGTCTTGATGTAAGAATTAAGAAAAGTGGTTGCTACAAAAAATCTGATGACGGGATCATGTTCAAAATGGCGGCCATCTTGGATTTCCAGGTTAATACATGGTTTGTCCACCAAAAATAAGATAAAGTGTGTATGAATTTGTTTTAAACTGTTTCTGGCAGTATGTAGCATCATAAAATACATACCTAAAAATTAAAGTGGAATTCCACACGATTTCAAGCTTGTAATGATTGAAAGACAGATATTCTAGGTCAATAAACACAATTTTGTATGGAAAAAGTATGATTGTGGGTTCTTATAATTGGCTTTGAAATTCTAATGACACAAATTCGCGAGCGAGCTTGTTCTATCCCACAATGCATCAATTCGTGACGTACGACCCTCACTATGCGCCTATCTGTGTTTTTACACTGCAGCGAATGTGTTCTTTTGATCGGACCAATACAATACTCGATCATGAATAGTTTAGTCCACGATGCGCCACTTAACCGTGCCTTTGAGCGTTACTGCATTGTTGAACCGTTTGAAAATACTTGCTTGCCCGAAATTGTAACACGTTTGGCTTTCATTGGAATTTGAATAGACACAAAGTCCTGTAAACGTGGTTATTGAATTTGCTCGCTCTGTATGACCGGCTATTTTGAATGACACATGCAGTGATCACAATGCAGTGGCACCGGATTCAAGCCTACTCAAGAAAGAGAGCAAAGTGAGGGTGCTACGTAAGGGTCTCATGATTGTGTGCAGTAAATTTAATTATTTCCTCAGAGTTAATGACATTAGAAAAATCTCTTAGAAATCAACCAAAGAGAGTCAAATCCTGAAAATATGCAAGCAGATCCCTAGATTTATTTCCAATATACTGAATTTTTTAAAAACTCATCCGGAATTCTCCTTTAAGAACATCGCACTTCGAAAAGCTGATTTTTATTCAAAATGGCCGCCATTATCTTCAAAGTGCCATAATTCTGTTATTATACATCCACAGATGTAATTTTGATGTACAACAGAGATTTTGGGAAGAAGAACAAAGGCAATGATGAATGATCTTCACGACTCATGCAAACCGTTCCGACTCGGGAAATGATCGCTGAAAGAAGGCAACGGTTATCCGGCGTCTCGATGAGCGTTCGTATGAGATACACCGCCATGGTACCACTTACACTAGTGGTAACGCCAGTTCGCCCGTCGATGGCTACAGGTGATTCGCGTTCTCGGCTTGGGGAGCGTAACAGTGACCTGCCCGGTGACCATGACCTTGATTCACGGCCTGATAATCAATCGAGCGATGATGTTAAGAGAGAGACGCGAGCCAGCATAGCTAAGAGATTATTTAATACAGAAATCGGTTGTTTTAAATATTTACAAGTGGGATTCACACATGCACACCCACAATGGTCGTTGATTTTTTTAACTGTGAACTTAAGCATCTAACTACTCATTCGTTATGACCATTGGAATATACATTAGATTAATATAGATCGGATGAGCTATTTGATATGGACATTAAAGGTAACGTTGAGTATTGGTCAAACTTAACTTTAGTAACCAAAACCTGCACGATTACGGTACAAACTAATAGTTATAACTTCACCATGCTTGAAAAGTATACACAATTACAAACGACAAAGTAAAACCCCTGTTATCATTAAAAAAGACCCGTTACAACTCAAGTGTCAAATTAACTCTAGCGAGAAGCGCTAGCGTTCTAGGTCCTCCTAATACGGGACTGTAATGCGCGGTAATAGTTACCGCGCATATTCATGTGTATCGCAAGCGCCGTTCGCCTTTCGCATCGGCGCGCCGCGGCGGCCATCACGATTATCTTTCGTTCAAAATTCTGTTCGGAGTCGCGCTAACACATGGAGAGAAGTCGAGGAGGCGAATATATCACTGATTTTTTTTCAGAATGGAGGGGAAAATCATAATTGTAATCCACCCGATAGTTGGATCACATAATAGAGAGTGAATTGGTGGTAAGTACCGTATCATATGTACAGTTCTAAGCACAATTAGCGTGCTTACAAATATTAATTTTCAGTCCCGTATCAAGAGGACCTAGAACGCTTGCGCCTCGCGCTAGCGTTCTCTAAAAAGTGATGGCCGGACGTCAATCACTTTTATAAATATTTTGAAAGCAAATTTCACAACAATTATAGCATTTGAATGGGAATTATTATTATTTCCCATGTTTTTTTCGATAATCTGTCATATGGAATTGAAATCAAACAAATCTGTTACAATTAATTTTGGGGGGCACTTTGGAAATTACCAATACTCAACGTTACCTTTAATCACTGGCGTACTGGTGGTGGGTCATGGGGGGGGGGGGGGGGGGGGGGCGCTTGACCCCCCAAATAAATTCAAATCATGGCTTTTTATCTAATTCGATAAAAGTGATTGAAAGAAAAGAGTATTTCTTTAGACAAGAAAACTCAGATCTTACTTCATGTCAAGTCAAATTTCCTTCCCAAGTATGCACCAGATTGCATAATTTCAATTAAAACATTGCAAAAGCACCTTTACCGTGCACCCACCTACCATCACACCCTCCCATCACCCTTCCCCCTCTCTGGTTTTGACTAATAAAGCTTTGCCATGGAATTCCCCATTTTATTACTTTTGGATGAAAATAACACCTATAACGTTCACAATTTGTCTTCATTTATACTCTTTATTGAGATGAAGATAGAAAAGGTCACATTTGTAATGAAAAATTGTGCCATCTCATGAATATAGCGTTTTAGACTATGCTTATCAACATTTATATGGTTGAGTGGATGTTCCTTTTTTGCTATTTTTGGAAACACCCCTTCGTGTGGTTAATTGACCGTGACAAGTCATGCATGAATAATTTCATCTGGATTTCATGCGAATATTGAAGAGGGTAATTTTATCTTTAATTTGATATACAATATCATATATTTTATCGAAATATCGAAATATTTGGTCTCATACAAGTGTCCAGTTTCTTTTTTTGCGGAGTATATATTGGGTATACGGGGATGTGCCGCTGGGAAGGGTGACTTTTACAAGAAAGATCCTTAGACATGTGTCCCATTTTCATTTTAAAAATCCTTAGACATGGGTCCCTTTTTTCATTTATTCCTTTCCCCTCTTTTCTCCCTCATTGTTCCGGGATTTTGGGATTTGCCGATGTGAAATTGCTAAAATTTTCAAGCTCGCTCCGCTCGCTCGCATACATGATATTTCACAACCTCGGGTGTTATATAACGCCATATCATAAGTAAGAAAACGAATATACCCATACAATATTGAAACAAATGACAATTTTCCGATGTGAAATTGCTAAAATTTTCAAGCTCGCTCCGCTCGCTCGTATACATGATATTTCACAACCTGGGGTGTTATATAACGCCATAATACAACGAATATACCCATACAATATTGAAACAAATGACAATTTTCCGCTGTGAAATTGCTAAAATTTTCAAGCTCGCTCCGCTCACTCGCATACATGATATTTCACAACCTCGGGTGTTATATAACTCCATATCATAAGTAATAAAACGAATATACCCATACAATACTGAAACAAATGACAATTTTCCGATGTGAAATTGCTACAATTTTCAAGCTCGCTCCGCTCGCTCGCATACATGATATTTCACAACCTGTGGTGTTATATAACGCCATATCATAAGTAATACAACGAATATACCCATACAATATTGAAACAAATGACAATTTCCCGCTGTGAAATTGCTAACATTTTCAAGCTCACTCCGCTCGCTCGCATACATGATATTTCACAACCTGGGGTGTTATATAACGCCATATCATAAGTAATAAAACGAATATACCCATACAATATTGAAACAAATGACAATTTTCCGCTGTGAAATTGCTAAAATTTTCAAGCTCACTCCGCTCGCTCGCATACATGATATTTCACAACCTGGGGTGTTATATAACGCCATATCATAAGTAATCAAACGAATATACCCATACAATATTGAAACAAATGACAATTTTCCGCTGTGAAATAGCGGCTAAAATGTTCAAGCTCGCTCCGCTCGCTCGCATACATAATATTTCACAACCTCGGGTGTTTATATGTTACCCTTCATAACGCCATATTGTAAAAACGAAGATACCTATACAATAATATTGGAACAAAAAATGTTCCGATGTGAAATTGCTAAAAATTTCAAGCTCACTCCGCTCGCTCGCATTATTAATATGTATGCAAATTACCGCATCATAATTGAAGACTATTCACTGTTTTCAATCATTTTAAAAATTGAGAATTTCACCTCCGATATGCACCAGATAGCTCCATTCTAGTGTAAATTGCCCTCCCCCCACTCGGTCGCTTCGCACCCTCAATGTATACACTTTCGCCCTCCCTAGGAAAATACCCTGGCGCCGCCCCTGTAGTATGGTACAGTTCACTAATAATACCAAAATGTATCCAAAAAATGCAAAATGATTGGCCATTGTTTTATATTACAGCTAAAAAATGTATTATTTAAAGTTCGAAATCCTCAGACATGGGTCCATTTTTCACAAAAAATCCATAGACATGAATACCTATTTACAGCAAAAGGACCCTTGGATGTGGGTAAGGGTTGGGAGGTCTCAGTCGCACAACCCCGTCCGACTATAATCTGAGTACCCCCCCCCCCCCCCCCCCCCCACGGGTAACGCACATTATACTAAATGTCGTATAGTCAGAATTTCCTTTCCAGGTACATGTATGGACCAGATTGCACAGTTTCAAGTGCAAAAATGCAATAGCTCCCTACCGTTGGAGGGGGACACCCCCCTCCCACCCCCACCCAGTCGCTTCGCTCCTTCGCAGTGGCGGATCTACGGGGGGGGGGGGGGGGGTGGTTAGGGGGTTTAAACCGCTCCCCTTGGGCTGCCAAGTTAAATTTGTGATGTGGAAAACATCACTTACGGGGGTTCAAAATAGCAAAACAAATCGCCGCTTTGCGCCTCGTGGACGATGCTCCGCATCGTCATTGGGTCAACCCCCCCCCCCTTAGCAAAAAAAAAGCTCTTTTGCAATATCCGGTGGTGATACGGATTTGGTTCTGCCCCCCCCCCCCCCCCCCCCCCCCAAGTTTTTGCTCATTACGCCACTACTGCCTTTAATAGACAGATAAATCAATCAATGTGACTCATGAACACACAGAAAGACACATTTAAACTTGGATGCTGATGCAGACAGAATGACAATGCATTCTTTTCTTTGATATAAACTTTTTAAACACAGAAATAGACCCATTTAAATTTGGAATGCTGATGGAGACAAAATGACAATTTAGAGTTTCTTTTTAAAACCAAAGACAAATATCTACTTTGGCCACAGAAAACTTGATGAGTGAGTATTAAAGAAACCCCCTATTGGTTGTATGGACAATTATAATATTAAGCATGTTCTTTATCATTCCTTTCCTGTTTTGTTTTCTATGTAGCGGATATAGGAGCTTATTTATGTTTTGTATCGTTTTGAGGGTAAATGTCTATTAAAGTTGAGTTTCACAAGCAGACAATGATTATCAACCTTTTATCCTTCACATTATGTACTAAGATTTACCAGAGTACACTTTAATAATTTGACAGATTTAAAGGGAAAAGCCAGTAGTGTAAAATAACTGTATTGGCCAAACTTATTGATTAGTATTGTTGAAATAGCATAAAAAGGGGCGTGTGTGGAAAAATCCGAACCTTAGTATCGTTAAGTGCAGAAATATTAGTTAAAACGTTTATGAAAGCCGCTGACATTGAGCTGTATATCAACATACAACCATCGGCGAGATATCAATCCGCAGTAGATAGCTTTATAATTTACCAAATATATCAATTAGTGGGCGGTTTCCAGGCCAAATTACGTTTAAAGGTTGGCTGACAAGAAAAATACCTAAAATTGTGTTTTACTGTATCTAAGGTAGATTGTCATGAAGATTACTAATAAAAACAAATTTTGTGTAGTCACAATATGAATCTCCAGTTATTCACAGTGTGAATCACACTGTTTCACATTGTGAATCACGGTGTGCGTCACACTGTGTATTTCGGGCGTTTTCACAGCATGGCTGTGTCATTCCACACTGTGATTCACACTGTGAACCACACTGTGATTCACACTGTGAACCACACTGATTCACAATGTGATTCACACTGCGAACCACACTGTGATTCACACTGTGAACCACACTGTGATTAACACTGTGATTCACACTCTGAACCATACTGTGATTCACACTGTGAACCACACTGTGATTCACACTGTGAACCACACTGATTCACACTATGAACCACACTGTGATTCACACTGTGGAACGACGCGGCAACGCTGTGAAAACGCCCGAAATACACAGTGTGAAGCGCACTGTGATTCACAATGTGAACCACAGTGTGATTCACAGTGTGAATCACACTGTGAATGAGTGTGAACTTTCCAGCAGGGATACATAAGTTACACTTAAAAACCCAAGCAAATAATTCCGTTCCCAGCAGGGAAAAATAAGTTACACATGGGCATGTGACACACATTATAAAGTAAAACAATATGGACAAATAAAAACATAGTTGCTTAAAGGTGCACCTGTAAAGTGTCAGATATTGACCAAAACTTATCAACATACAACCATCGGCGAGATATCAATCCGCAGTAGATAGCTTTATAATTTACCAAATATATCAATTAGTGGGCGGTTTCCAGGCCAAATTACGTTTAAAGGTTGGCTGACAAGAAAAATACCTAAAATTGTGTTTTACTGTATCTAAGGTAGATTGTCATGAAGATTACTAATAAAAACAAATTTTGTGTAGTCACAATGTGAATCTCCAGTTATTCACAGTGTGAATCACACTGTTTCACATTGTGAATCACGGTGTGCGTCACACTGTGTATTTCGGGCGTTTTCACAGCATGGCTGTGTCATTCCACACTGTGATTCACACTGTGAACCACACTGTGATTCACACTGTGAACCACACTGATTCACAATGTGATTCACACTGCGAACCACACTGTGATTCACACTGTGAACCACACTGTGATTAACACTGTGATTCACACTCTGAACCATACTGTGATTCACACTGTGAACCACACTGTGATTCACACTGTGAACCACACTGATTCACACTATGAACCACACTGTGATTCACACTGTGGAACGACGCGGCAACGCTGTGAAAACGCCCGAAATACACAGTGTGAAGCGCACTGTGATTCACAATGTGAACCACAGTGTGATTCACAGTGTGAATCACACTGTGAATGAGTGTGAACTTTCCAGCAGGGATACATAAGTTACACTTAAAAACCCAAGCAAATAATTCCGTTCCCAGCAGGGAAAAATAAGTTACACATGGGCATGTGACACACATTATAAAGTAAAACAATATGGACAAATAAAAACATAGTTGCTTAAAGGTGCACCTGTAAAGTGTCAGATATTGACCAAAACTTACATCTGAGATTCAATCCTATACCGAAATCATTGTAAGATATATCCGAATGATGTGTGAAAGTTTTTTTTTAAATGAACATTGCTGATTCCTGGTTAAAAAAGCGAAAATTTGCGTCAGTTTTTACAACGAATTACTGTATAACGTGTATGAGGTTTATGGCCGTTCATTAACGCTCTTGAGCTGAATGATTATCAATGATAGATATCGTCATACTAAAGGGGCATTTAAACAAATCTAACCCTATTGTATTCTTCTCTTACCATAACGAAAACGGGTGCGCTTCGTTATTCTGAAGGTTCGTTATTCCGAAGGTTCTTTATTCCGAAGGTTCGTTATTCCGAACACGCACATTTCGTATACCTGAGGGTTTTCGTTAATCCTAAAATTAAATAGGGTTCGTTAATCCGAACATTTGTTGCATTATTCCGAAGGTTCGTTATTCCGAAGGTTCTTTATTCCGAGGGTTCGTTATTCCGAAGGTTCGCTATTCCTAAAATGAAATCAGGTTCGTTATTCCGAAGGTTCGTTAGTCCGAAAATAAAATCGGGTTCGTTATTCCGAAGGTTAGTTTTTCCGAAGGTCCGTTATTCCGAGGATTCGTTATTCCGAACAAAAATTATAGTATTATAACAAACCCGATTTAATTTCCTGATTAACGAACCCTATTTTATTTTCGGAATAATGAACCTTCGGAATAACGAACCTTCGGAAGAACGAACCTTCGGAATAACGAAGCCGACTTTTTTCTCGGATAAACGTATCTTCGGAATAACGAACCCGATTTCGTTTTAGGAATAGCGAACCTTCGGAATAACGAACCCTCGGAATAACGAACCTTCGGAATAACGAACCTTCGGAATAACGAACCTTCGGAATAATGAACCTTCGGAATAACTGAACCTTCGGAATAACTGAACCTTCGGAATAACGAACCTTCGGAATAATGGACTGTAACCAAGCAAAACAACACGGTAGAAGAGAAATGTGGAAGCTCCAAGTAATTTCTGTGGAGTTAGACACTTTACTGGTTTCAATTTTTATATGTTATTCGATTATCAAATATCATGCTTGTACTATAAACGTATGTACATATCAAACGTATTACAGTACGGAACCAAAAACGCGTTAAGGAGTGTGTTGATGTGTGTGTGTGTGTGTGTGTGTGTGCGTGTGTGTGTGCATGTGTGTGTGCGTGTATGTGTGTAAACATGTGGGATGTGGATGTTGCGTGATTTGACAATGGGGCATGTGTGTAATACATGTAGGCGGGAAATCTTTAAATCATCTTTATGTTTACCCTATAACTACTTCTTGCGTAATCGATAAATACATTCTGGTTAAGCATTCCTTATATAAGTCAAACTTAATTATCCAGATCTATATAATTGATTAAACAACTCGTCAAGTTGATTAAGACGTCACTTCAAATTTACCATATTAACTATTGTATCATTTGTATGCACACTACAAACATGACAAGCTGGTGTCAAGCTGATGTCAACCTTCAACTCAGCTTAAATGTGTTATTTGTGATATATAATTCGCTCTACTTTTCACTGCCTGCATGCTACATTTGAACCATGTGATTGAAACAGTGAAAACTACCATGTATACACTGAGAATATTAATTTTAGACTGAAAGTTGATTTCAATTCTGCCTTGGATTCATTGGATCTTGATACTGGTCCCATGTGTAGAACTCTGTGTGAGCGATTTGCTAGAATTACGAACTAACATCATTTGAACATACATGTATCTAGCAGTGAACAAAGAATTTTTATTCTATTGAGACCAACGTTCTTATTGAAACAGTAACAATAGTCACTTGTGACACTGTCTATTGATCCATGAACTTAAATCCAACAAGCCTTTGATACCGACAGCTCACTTTCTTTTCAACCGTGGAACCAGCCTTTTGAAAGTTTATAACCACTTCTATTCACTGATAAACCTGCCTCTATTTATAGGCTATTTATAAACTCTACAAAAAGGTAAACAAACTCACCCACAATGCCAACAAGTAAAGCAAAGAAAAACACTGCTGCTGCTACTGAGACTGAATCATATGACAACCATGATCATAAAGCAGACGAAGTCCAGAACTTCTTTAACAGTAAACACTTTAGTAAGATGCTCCAGCTAGCAGTCACGAAGTCGATGAAGCGGGAGACGCAGGACCTGCGTGAGAAACTAGAGAAGGCCGAAGGCAGCTTCTTAGAACTAGAGAATCAGCTGCGCACAAAGACAGAAACGATCAAGAGACTTCAGGAAATACAAGAAAGCAGCCTTGCCAGCATCAACAAGCTAAAGGCAGAATCCAATGAGGCAGAACAATACTCCAGGCGTACATGTATTCGGATGAACGGCGTTCTTGAAAACCCAGGAGAAGACACGGACAAGCTGGTCTTGGATCTGGCGCGCACGAAGCTGGAAATAAACCTGGATCAGAAGGAGATTGACAAATCTCATCATGTCGGCGCACAAGCCGCTGCAGGATAAACGACTGGGAGGAGCGCTACCAAACCGAGGCCCATCATAGTGAGGTGTACCTCATATCGAACCAGAGAGAGAATCATGAAGAACCGCAGAAAGCTGAAATGTACCCATATAGGCATTGAAGAAGATCTGACTGTAAGAAATATGACCATCCTATACAAAGCGAAAGAAGAAGCCAAGAAAAATGACAAGATAGACGCAGCATGGTCGACCGACGGCAGGATCATCCTGTTGCTGAAGGCAGCGAACGGGAGATCTGTCAGGAAAAGAATCTGGTCGGTTAGTGATCTTTCAAAGATATGAACTACAAAACATTTCTTACATTCTATCCGGACCTTATCATGATATTGACGTTGACACTTATTCCCATGATATATACCGGAAGTCTACATTTGTGCCTTAGGGCTATAAATCTGAACTCTGACATTTTAATTAAAGGGTACCACCACCCAAAAATAATAATCTTTTTATAGAAAGGTAACATCTTTAGTATTCCATTCCTTCAATAAGTTCACAAAAATATGTTTTCAGAAAAAAATATATAATTGGAAAACGCATCACCATTCTCAGCCATGCGGTCATGCGGTCTGAATGCGCAGACTATTATGCGAGCAGATCCAGCGGCGCTCTGTGCAGAGCGAAGGAATCATCCGGGATTCTATTGACGTACGCGTGAATTGCATTGGCGCACTCGCAAATGCCTTGCCCGTGTGGAACCACGAGATAGCCGTGGTTCCGTAAGTGGTGGAAATTAATTGCTTTGTTTATGAATTACACAACCCTTTGCAAAATGTTGGGTATCTATTTGATATCACAAAACGGTACCAAAACATATAATAATGTGTTGTCCTTTGCCTGGTGGTCCCCTTTAATATGATTGCTAATTTTCTTATGAATAATTTCATATTATTCATAATATCTTCTCATGTGTATACAGCCATTATGAAATGTTATTCGCTATATTTTTAAGATAATATTATTTTACGTTGTTTAGTTGTTTGTCTTTTTGATGTCATTTGAATGTAGTTGAATCTTGTGTAGCAGGCAAAATAAGGTAACATATAGAAATTGTTTATTGTGTAAAGTGGATGATCAATCTGATTTAATACTTGATGATGATACTGGTGATCTCATTGAAAATCAATATTATACTACCTTAGAATATACGCTTGCCCAATTTAATTGTCGGAGTTTAAAACAAAATTTTGATATATTCACAAACTGTCTTGATGTTTTTAATAAACCATTATCATTAATTGGAGTTTGTGAAACATGGTTAAAACAATGAGAAGAACAAGAAATTTGTATTCCTCATTATAGCTTTGTTGGAAATTGTCGCCCAAATAAAAGAGGAGGTGTAGTTGGTTTATATATTAATGATACCCTAAGATTTGTTTAGACGTTTGGATTTAGATATGTTTAGTGATGATATGGAAAGTGTGTTTATTGAATTACGTAATAATGTGAAAAATGTTATAGTTGCTCTTGTATATCGACCTCCAGCTCACAATCCGTTAAATTGTTTACTTCAACTTCACGAATCGTTAAATAAGATAGTGGAAGAAAGAAAGGAATGTATTGTTATGGACGATGTTAATGTTGATTTTTTGAAAAAGGATGTGTAATGTATTTTTTTAATAGCTTTGTTACTCTCTCATTGTTATCATATATTTATAAGCCGACTAAAATAACGAAAGGTACTGCAACAACTTTAGATAATATATTTTATAATTATTCTGAAAATGTTTTAAAATGTGGCATGGTTATTACGGATGTGAGTGATCACTTTAACACCATTCATTATTTTGAAATCAAATACGTTTGATTCCGAGCCCGATGATGAAGTTCCTAAAGTTGATTTGAATGAAGAAAATATTAAACACTTTTGTAATGAGTTGAATAAAGTGAGATGGGAACGACTAAATTTAATTCATGATGTGAATGATAGGTATAATTATTGTTTAAAGTTATATAAAGAGGTTTATGATGATTGTTTTCCTGTTCAATGTGTTAAAAAGAAAAAAAGAAAGTAGATAAGCCTTGAGTAACAAAAGTTATATCGGAAGTACTTAAGAAACTCAACTCCTTTACGTGAACTTGTAAAACATGTAAATATACTTTGAATAATTTAATTCGGGAAAATAAACGTGCATACTATGATTCTACATTTGATAATGCTCGTAATTACGTGAAAGCAACATGGAAACTAATAAACATGATTTTGAATAAGAAAACATCGAAGCGTGGTGTAAATGATATTGAAATTGGTGGTGAAAAAATTGTGGATAAACAAAGAATTGTTAATACATTTAATTGTTATTTTAGTAAAATTGGGCAAGAATTACAGCAAAGTATTAATACTAACATGTATAATGATGGGTCAGTTAAATACGATCAGTACCTAAAAGGAAATTTTAGGAACTCACTGTTTGTATCCCCTGTTACAAATGCAGATATTATTGATGTGGTTATGAATTTTGATGTAAATAAAAGTGATAGGTATGATGGAGTGCACACTATGGTACTGAAACCGTCGATTCATTTAATTGTTACACCTTTATGCAATATTATTAATTTGTCATTTGAAAATCGAATATTCCCATATGCTCTCAAGGTTGCTAAGTTGATTCCAGTTTGAAAAAAGGCAATAAATCTCTTTTGAATAATTGTAGACCAATATCCGTTTTATCAGTTTTTAGTAAATTATTTGAAAAGATTTTATGTACTCGATTGACTAGTTTTATATGTAAAAATAGCATTTTATAAGAGAAACAGTTTGATTTTAGAAAAGGTTATAGTACTTGCCATGCACTTCTATATTTTACAGATAAAGTAGCAAATGCTTTTGAAAAAAAATAATTCTTAATTGGTGTATTTGGAGACCTCTCAAAAGCGTTTGACTGTATTGATCATGATACTTTAATAAATAAATTATGTTTTTATTGAGTAAGAGGAGTTCCTCTTATTTTAATGAAAAGTTATTTATCACACCGAAAGCAATTTGTTAGTATGGGTAACTGTTACTCAGAACATAGTTCTATTTTAACTGGGGTCCCACAAGGTTAAAATCTTGACCACTCTTGTTTGTATTGTACATTAATGATTTGCCACTTGTCAGTAATATTTTACAAAATTCTTTTTATAGAGCACATACAGATAAATTATTTTGTTAATGGAAAATTTTAAAACTTCATGATTTATATAAGATAAGTAGCTTGTATGTTCTCTTATGTATATGATAAAATTAATTTGCCTGATTGTTTTAATGATTACTTTTTTTTAATAGAAACATAAATGTATATACTACTAGAAATTCACACAAAATGTATGTTCCATTCTTTCGTTATAGTTTTTCTAGAACTGTTATTAGATATAGAGGGTCAGTTATTTGGAATAATCTACCAGACTTTTTAAAAGAGTGTCCAACCTTATCTAACTTTAAGCGCAAATTTAAATGTAAACAATTATCAAGTTGCAATTTATCCATATGATTTCATACGAAAACCTAATTTTGCCTGTCTGTATGTATGTATGTATGTGTGCCTTTGTAGTTTGTAAATATTAGTTGTAATATTGTGAACAACATTTTTATTCTTGTTTTATTTATGATACAATTCATGGTGTTGTAGATAAAGGGGACCGGCCTAGACAGGCCAATGGCCTTTTCTGGTCCCTCACATCCCTGCATTACCCCTTACCTATATTTAAGGTTATACGTATATTATACGTATAACCTTATTGATTTCGTCAAGATTTTTATTTATTAAGGTTATACATATACATATGTATAACCTTATTGATTTCGTCAAGATTTTTATTATTTATTCTTCTTCCTAATTTTGTACGTCGCATATCTCAAGATCGGATGAATCAATTGTCATGAATCTTCAAATGATGATAGATCATGATCTAACTTAGATCTGCTAACCGTTTCAGTCTTCTTCTTTCGTATCCTACATCTACACTACTCTACACTACGCTACTGTCTAAAATATTAAATATTTGGCCATGACTTTGCACATCGCAGGGCTGTCTCATTCGCAACCGGGAAATAACAATCTCGCAAAAATAGCGATTTTGTGCTCTTATATATAAGAGCAGAAATTTGTAGCGACAAACTCCTACTCAGTATATAGTAGCAAATTCTGTAATAGCGAGTTAGATCGCTACAGCTATCAAACTCCTAAATATAGTAGCAAAATTCAAATAGCGAGTTAGATCGCTACAGTTGGCAAACTCCTACATATAGTAGCAGAATTCAAATAGCGAGTTAGATCGCTACAGTTGGCAAACTGCTAAATATAGTAGCAGAATTCAAATAGCGAGTTACATCGCTACGGTTGGCAAACTGCTAAATATAGTAGCAGAATTCAAATAGCGAGTTAGATCGCTACGGTTGGCAAACTGCTAAATATAGTAGCAGAATTCAAATAGCGAGTTAGATCGCTACGGTTGGCAAACTGCTAAATATAGTAGCAAAATTCAAATAGCGAGTTAGATCGCAACAGTTGGCAAACTCCTACATATAGTAGCAATTAAAATTCAAATAGCGAGTTAGATCGCTACAGTTGGCAAACTGCTAAATATAGTAACAAAACTTAAATAGCGAGTTAGATCGCTACAGTTGGCAAACTTCTACATAATTGTAGCAGAATTCAAATAGCGAGTTAGCTCGCTACAGTTGGCAAACTGCTAAATATAGTAACAAAATTAAATAGCGAGTTAGATCGCTACAGTTGGCAAACTGCTACATATAGTAGCAGAATTCAAATAGCGAGTTAGATCGCTACAGTTGGCAAACTGCTAAATATAGTAACAAAACTTAAGCAGAATTCAAATAGCGAGTTAGCTCGCTACAGTTGGCAAACTGCTAAATATAGTAACAAAATTAAATAGCGAGTTAGATCGCTACAGTTGGCAAACTGCTACATATAGTAGCAGAATTCAAATAGCGAGTTAGATCGCTACAGTTGGCAAACTGCTACATATAGTAGCAGAATTCAAATAGCGAGTTAGATCGCTACAGTTGGCAAACTGCTAAATATAGTAACAAAACTTAAGCAGAATTCAAATAGCGAGTTAGCTCGCTACAGTTGGCAAACTGCTAAATATAGTAACAAAATTAAATAGCGAGTTAGATCGCTACAATTGGCAAACTGCTACATATAGTAGCAGAATTCAAATAGCGAGTTAGATCGCTACAGTTGGCAAACTGCTAAATATAGTAACAAAACTTAAATAGCGAGTTAGATCGCTACAGTTGGCAAACTCCTACATATAGTAGCAGAATTCAAATAGCGAGTTAGATCGCTACAGTTGGCAAACTGCTAAATATAGTAGCAGAATTCAAATAGCGAGTTAGATCGCTACGGTTGGCAAACTCCTAAATATAGCAGCAATTAAAATTCAAATAGCGAGTTAGATCGCTACAGTTGGCAAACTGCTAAATATAGTAACAAAACTTAAATAGCGAGTTAGATCGCTACAGTTGGCAAACTTCTACATAATTGTAGCAGAATTCAAATAGCGAGTTAGCTCGCTACAGTTGGCAAACTGCTAAATATAGTAACAAAATTAAATAGCGAGTTAGATCGCTACAGTTGGCAAACTGCTACATATAGTAGCAGAATTCAAATAGCGAGTTAGATCGCTACAGTTGGCAAACTGCTAAATATAGTAACAAAACTTAAGCAGAATTCAAATAGCGAGTTAGCTCGCTACAGTTGGCAAACTGCTAAATATAGTAACAAAATTAAATAGCGAGTTAGATCGCTACAGTTGGCAAACTGCTACATATAGTAGCAGAATTCAAATAGCGAGTTAGATCGCTACAGTTGGCAAACTGCTACATATAGTAGCAGAATTCAAATAGCGAGTTAGATCGCTACAGTTGGCAAACTGCTAAATATAGTAACAAAACTTAAGCAGAATTCAAATAGCGAGTTAGCTCGCTACAGTTGGCAAACTGCTAAATATAGTAACAAAATTAAATAGCGAGTTAGATCGCTACAGTTGGCAAACTGCTACATATAGTAGCAGAATTCAAATAGCGAGTTAGATCGCTACAGTTGGCAAACTGCTAAATATAGTAACAAAACTTAAATAGCGAGTTAGATCGCTACAGTTGGCAAACTCCTACATATAGTAGCAGAATTCAAATAGCGAGTTAGATCGCTACAGTTGGCAAACTGCTAAATATAGTAGCAGAATTCAAATAGCGAGTTAGATCGCTACGGTTGGCAAACTCCTAAATATAGCAGCAAATCTGTATTAGCGAGTTAGATCGCTACGGCTTCTCGCTCTCCTATATCAGGAAAAGCGCGTAGCGAGTTAGATCGCTACGAAGTCTGCCCCACGAATACAGTGTCAAATTTTGTAGCCATCTAACTCGCTATTTCTGCTCTCCTATTTCTCGAGCTAAATAAAAAACGAGTTAGACCGCTATGATGTCAACAAGCGGGGGACGGGGCGGGGGGCATTTCCCCCTCCCCACTTTTGAAAGTTGGGGATATAATGTCGTTTGTCCCCCGCCCCCCCCCCCCCCCCCCCCCACCTTTTCAAATTCCTTACAACATTACCTTACAGCTTGTTCTATGGCTGATTTAATTAAATCGATTTCGAACGTATGCACGCTAAATCTCAAATCACAACTGGTTGAACTGTGTGCCCCACACCTGCTCGACTGATCTGTACCACATTCGCATCCCGGGGGGGGGGGGGGGCACTCATGTATAATGTAAGACGGGTATGTGCCGCTTAAAAGACCCCCTTTTTCACACTGAATTACAGCTCTAAAGATACCCGAGTTTCAAAACGTTCCGCTCCATAGACCATCGAAATGACTTGGCTAGGTATAGTTGAGTAGCGACAATCCTTTATTCTTTTTCTAGTTTGGCTCCATAGACCCCCGGAAGACTTGGCTTTGTATTTGAGTAGCGCCAAATCCATTATTCTTCTTCTAGTTCGCACCTTAGACCACAATTTGAGCCTTTTTGAGGGTTTCCGTAGGTATTGGGAATCTCCGAGTCTATGTATTTTGTAGTTTTAGTCTGCTCCTTAGACCCCTTAACTCCCCTTTCAGGAATTTTGTAGCTCTAAAGACCCTATATTTTGTGCGTTTGAGGGATTTTGTAGCTCCAAATACCCTCTATTTTGTGTGTTTAAGGGATTTTGTAGCTCCAAAGACCCTATATTTTGTGCTTGTAGTTAGCTCTTCAGACCCCCATTTCAGAGTTCCGTGAGGCACACCCCCGTCAAAAAATAATTTGAGTGCCCCCCCCCCCCCCCCCCGGGATTCGCATACCAGGGAATATCCCCACTTTCCTCATGTTCCTTGGGTAAATATACCGCGGTACGTTGTTGTTGTTGTTTGATGTTTATTGGCGGTTCATTCAGCACAGCTCGTAATGTATGAACGACCGTAGAAGTAGCCTTTAATCAAGGCTCTATATGGCTGGGAGATCGATCATACATTACGAGCTGTGATACTCGCGCTCTGCGCTCTGTTGGGTGTTCGCGCGGGGGCCTTGACAAAAGGCTACCGTAGAAGCTTCTCCGGCCGCGAAAGCGGGTGATGCTGAATGACATATTGCCATGATCAGTGGATGGAGGTGCTGCGACATACAACATCTATATAGCCAGGGGCGTATACAGTGGGGGGGGGGGGGGGGGGGGGGGTGAGGGGATGCATCCCCCACCTCACAAGGTGGGGGGGTTACATGTACAATCATCCCCCAGGTTTTAGGGGAAGGATATATATCACGATTCCCTTCCCCCCCCCCCCCCCCCCCCCCCCCAATCCACTACCGCTTCCAGCGCGCCTGGTCTCGACCATCTTGAGGAATGATCATGGCTGAGGAAACAAATTGACCAGCCCCCACCCCCAAGAGAGGACTTTCGAGCAATTTTCTCGGTCTCGAAAATATGCGGAAAAATGGTCTCGGTCCGGTGAATGGCAAACTGAGGCCATTGTCCAAGATGGAAAGTGATTTGGTCAAGAAAAATGTACTGATCATGACATACATCCACCATGTGAAGGGAAAAAAAAGTAAAGGACCATAAATGTTGCGGATGAATAATGATGTTGAGAGTTCTCACTAGTCCGAAAGGTTACGATCGACGCACATGGTACCAACGTTCCAAGATAATCATAAGACTCAAGGAATGTCCAGTTTTGAGCTGCTACAAATTGTTTGCTGAATAACTTCAGAGGAAAATTGTGCTTTCTTCGAGGAAGGGTGAGTTGTGTTGATATATTTCCTATAAGTTGTGTTCATAAATACTGCTAGTAATATAATGGAATATAATAATGTGCATATCGAGAGTAATTGTTAGTAAAGTTAAAAATGTATAGCTTATATAGTGGCGAGATATGCCCGCTTAAAGGGAGTGATCCACTTTACCAAAATTCTTCAAATTTGGTACAAATCTGTACGATACTAATATTATGATGTGTATGAAATTTCATAGCTGTAAGTGCCACTATTCATCTGTAAACTAAGAAAAACTAACCTCCTGTTTTCTCCCCTCCGAGCAAAAGTTTCCTTTGCGAACGCTCGGTCGGCGAGCGAATTGTATTTGAAAGCACGCCATCTACTGAAATGCTAAGGCAATGAATGTAATTTGATCTCGCCTCGCGCGAGCTATTTCTGTCCGTCGATTCGGTTGGTATGATACAGAGGTCAGTGGTATGATATGGTGCGCCGGCGCGCCGTGTCAAAGACACTACAATTTGGCCATGTTACCGTGTGTGTGTGTGTGTTTGTGTAGTAGTAGTGCACACGTCGTATAATGTGTGCATGACTGGGTACTGGTAACGGTAGGTACCTAGCTAGCTCTGCGCTGCAGTCACAGCTTTATACCGCGACGAAATCCAGTTACTACGTTTGGCTAATATGCATAAAGTAAACCAAATCTGCCGTACTATGCGAAAGAAAGTAAACAAATTTACAACCCAATATGTCGAAAATTATAGATATTTACTCCTCAAAAATGTAATGATAATCATAAGTATGGATTGATGATTTCATAGATGTATTCAAAATTAGAATTTGATCACGAAAAATGTGAAATTTTGCTAATAAACGACACAATAAAAAACGACAAAAATTCGCTACAGAATTTCCTCAAAATGCATACTTTTCAATAGAGACTCCGCAAAAACATGATAATTTTTCGAATCTGCATATATATTCCTCTATCTACTTACGAAATTTCAAGAAACAATTCCCCCGCCCATGGATGTCAGAAAAAAATAGATGACCATGTCAAAACCAAACTGTCCGTCAAGTTGTCACGATCATATAAAATCATCATTGTCACTTATATACCATCACGATCATCACCATGATTATCAACATTATCATCACCATCATTATCATCTACATCATCATCACCACCGCATCGCCACGATCACGTCATCGTTGTCACGATCATAACATCATCATTGTTATAATATTGTTATCATCATCACCATGATTATCAACACCATCGACACCACATCATCATGATCATAACATGCATTGTCACGATCACGTCATTGTTGTAGCGATCATAACATCATCATCACCACCGCATCGCCACGATCACGTCATCGTTGTCACCGTGACAATGTCACGATCATATAAAATTATCATTGTCACTTATATACCATCACGATCATCACCATGATTATCAACATTATCAATCATCACCATCAACATCATCGCCATGCATTGTCACGATCACGTCATTGTTGTAGCGATCATAACATCATCATCACCATCATTATCATCATCATCATTACCACCGCATCGCCACGATCACGTCATCGTTGTCACGATCATAACATCATCATTGTCATAATATCGTCATCATCATCACTTATCAACACCATCGACACCACATCATCATGATCATTGTTACGAATATCATCACGATCGTCATGTCATCATCACCATCATTATCAACATTATCATCATCACCACCGCATTGCCACCGCATCGCCACGATCACGTTATTTGTGTCTCATATACATCATCATTGTCGCGAATATTATCATGATTGTCACGTCATCTTCATCATTATCATCTACATCATCATCACCACCGCATCGCCACGATCACGTCATCGTTGTCACGATCATATAAAATCATCATTGTCACTTATATACCATCACGATCATCACCATGATTATCAACATTATCATCACCATCAACATCATCGCCATGCATTGTCACGATCACGTCATTGTTGTAGCGATCATAACATCATCATCACCATCATTATCATCAACATCATCATCACCACCGCATCGCCACGATCACGTCATCGTTGTCACGATCATAACATCATCATTGTCATAATATCGTCATCATCATCACCATGATTATCAACACCATCGACACCACATCATCATGATCATAACATCATTGTTACGAATATCATCACGATCGTCATGTCATCATCACCATCATTATCAACATTATCATCAACATCATCACCATCGACATCATCACCACCGCATTGCCACCGCATCGCCACGATCACGTTATTTGTGTCTCATATACATCATCATTGTCGCGAATATTATCATGATTGTCACGTCATCGTCATCATTATCATCACTATCGACATCTTCATCACCATCGACATCATCGCCACCACATCGTCACGATCATAACATTGTCACAATGTTTCTACAATTACGTCGTTGTCACGATCATAATACATCATCATTGTCACGAATATCGCCATGATCATCACGTCATCGTCATCATTATCATCACTATCAACATCTTCATCACCATCGACATCATCGCCACCGCATCGTCACGATCATAACATCATCATTGTCACAAATATCATCATGATCATCACCATCACCAACATTATCATCAACATCATCATCACCATCGACATCATTGCATCGTCACGATCACGCCATTGTTGTAGCGATCATAACACCATTGTCACAAATTTCATCACCATCATTATCACCTCATCACCACAATCACGTCATTGTCACAATCATCTTCAGGATTGTCATCACAACCATCACTGATTCAGCAAAGTCATTGTAATGATCACTTCAAAATCACAATAAATCCTATTATCAGTACATGTACTTAGAAAAATGTTATTTTCACACAATCAACTTACTTTCTTTTAAGCTTGACGTTTCAAACATCTTCGTTGTTCTTCATCAGAATGTCTGACCGCTAGATGGCGCGGTCAGACACTGGTAAATTGATTGTGTGAAAATAAAAATGTTCTAAGTAACAATTTCACAATCAGGTGAATCTTATTTTATCAATATTTCAAAAAAATTAATCAAAGGTTTGAACAAAATGTTGTAAATATAATATATGTTTGTTATTTTATAATAATCACATGCCAATCAAAATCAGAAAACAATCATGATATGACCATGTTACTATAACAAATCAATTGAAATTAAACAAAATTTCTCAATTCAATCCCCATTCTCTTAGAAAGCATGTGCCATGTTCAACAGCTATTATTTCACATTATGAAAATATGTATCAGTCAATTTTCTTTTAAATTCCTTGAATCGTCTGCTCTGCTTTTTGCTACAATTACTACAAGAGGTACATGGTACATCTAACCCTAGGCACATCTACTTAGTAGGAGGTCCAGAGGTGATGGGATGTGATGATGAACAGCGCTGCATCCAACAAGGCCAAGGGCGCAATTCGTGGGAGTTCATCGACATTGTACATCGACATCGACGATGTAGCACGGTAGCAAGGACATTCTGCACCGGTATCCGAACTCGAATACTGTAAAAACAAGAAGATATCAATTGGCAACATACAAAAATTGGATTCATATCAATGAATCATTGCATGCAAATTATACAATAACAACATCAACACGATAAAGAGGCGATTGTAGATAGTGACAGAGTCAGATGAGTTGTCAGATATGAAGGGAGAATATAGCCAAAATGGTTAAGCATAGATCGACATCCTTTCTGAGAATCTATGAAGTTTTTTCTCAACAATTAATGAATCATCACCAGACACTGCACCAGCGACCCATCATCATACATCATTATTCACTCGCAGCTCAGCCACGCCCACGGTCACACTCACAGTCACAGCACATAAATCGTTTCAATTCTTCCCATGTCGTGATCGTTATACTTCCGCAAAACTGCTTTAGAGATGTATATTTTCCACACTTAACTACCAAAGATTCATCTGAAATGTGTGACAATAATTTTCTTCTCCCATTAACTATGTTTCATCACGTGATTAACTTTTGACCAATCATAGAGCAAGATTCTTAGTAGGGACAAAGAAGACAAAGTTGAAGGAGGAGAAGAAGAACAAAAAAATAATAGAGGTTCAAGGTAATCCTTATAAATACTTAGAGAACTATACAAATGTTGAAATAAAGAATCAAGCTTTTTTGTTGAGATTGAACTCAATGCATGGTTGATTGGTTGGTTTGGTAACAAATGGCTAACATGTAGACTATAATAGAAATTACAATTGCGAATCTTACCTTGCATCAGCAGGAGTGGAGATCTTAGGAGGTTGGAATCCGCTGGTACTTGGTCTGAAATAATAAATAAGAACCAACAAATTATTAAATAACATTTGAATCTAATGCAGTCAGCCTCACGCACAACGCCCAAATATAGTTGTTATAATATAGTATAGTCAGGACTCCACACTCACATTTTTAGTCAGTGGCCCAGATTACCAGTGAAATAGTTTCTTCTCATATTCTGGTGGACCGAACAAAAATTTACTGGCCCCAAAATTATATTTTATGAGTAAGCTTTTTACTAAATTCAAAATATCACTCGTTCCTAATCAAACATGTGATTACAGATGAAGCACGACACAATAGAAACAAGATTGTTTTCATTATGTAAATGTCAGGTTGAAAATCTGCTTGCCCGATCGGGCCACCAAAAAATTACTTTTACATTTTGCTGGCCCCAGTAAAAAAAAATAAGTTAGTATGGGGATTTGTGTACTCTTTTCTGGATGATTCAACATCTTCACTCTTCTAAAGATTAATACCTCAATACATAGAGACACTTAACAATTGCAAACAGTTGTAAATGTAGCAATTGATTCCAACTTTAAAGACAATAATTGCCCTTGGGGCTTGGGCCAATAAGATTTGTGCATTTGGGTGCATTCATTATAACTTTACGATTGATTGCTAGTTTTTAAATGCAACAGGCTTCCTTGTCCATGGTTTACAAATAATTATACCACATCATTTGTTTTTGGCATGATAATAAAACAAGGCTTTTGAGAATTTGAGGGACCTAATGAGAGATGTTTATTTTTCACTCATAAAACAAAACTGTATGAGATCATGTAATTGATTTAAACACATGGTTGGCAAGATGAAATTGAGTCAATGTCTTACAAACTATCATGGAGAAGCTTTGGTTACATTAGTGGTATGAACTATATAAATTAATTTCAAATGTTACCTTGCATCAAAGCTTGATCCTGCTTGTGGGTGTTGTAGGCCAGAGCCGCCAGATGCACTAGTACTCGGTCTAGAATTAGGAAAGAAAGACATGCGCTTGATATGGAGTGAAACTTAGGTACCACAACAAGACTTAGTATAAGAAAAATGTTTGTACCCCTGGCCCTAGGGGTACGTCTTGTGAATGAAAAGAGTACCCTGGCTAGCTACAGGCATAGCTCCTCTTGAAGTCCTGCTAACATTGATTTTACCAGCAGCGAAGTACGAAAAGTTTGGGGCCGCGAATCATAAAAAGAATGATTATAAATGTTGACCAAAATATTACAACAGACCATCGAGGGATAAGTGAATAGTACAGTGAGTAGTACGAGCCAATTGATTTCAAACAAGAATGTGATGCAAACAAGAATTAAAAAACTCACTGACACTGGTACATCAGCAGTAGAGTGCCTAGCCCTAGGGCTAGACTAGTCTATAGTGGTAAACAAACCAAACAGACTACCATACTTACGAACTTAGTTCTAGTCACACAAGGGAGCAGAGCTATGCTGCCCTGTAAGGGAACAATGTGGGCCAGTAGGCAGTACAGAAAAAGTTTGTCAAACTTTCACACAAAATTCTGAACTTAAATTCAGCAAAATCAATCATAACTGGCACTAAAATTGTTGATACAAGTATTATTTGAACTTACCAAAATGGTCCAAATTATTCTTCAAATGTCGAAGAGAAGTGAAAATCTGCAGTTTTGGAATATACATCATTCATAATCCTTGTCCTTGTCCTTGGCTTGGCTTGGCTTGGCTTTACTTTTAGTTTTAGTTATTTTATTTTTAGTAAACAAATATTCAAACTCAAAGGAAAGAAACATTACGTTACGATTTCAATTCACTAGAGTTCAATAGAATAATAATAGTTTATAAAGAAAATACAGGCATAAATAATCACTCACCCTGCGATGTTTATAGCTTCACATTCAGTAGACGCGACCTGGTCATGGGCTGTCTGCACCGTCTGGCGTCTGAGCATCCTCCACCAGAACCCTGGCAAGCTCACGAACCGTAACTCCCCGGGCCTTGGGCAAGTTCGCACCACCTTTCGTACACGTCCAAGTCAACGTTTATTCTCCTCACGTTCAGACGATAGTCGATACGTCTCGTCCCTCGTCAGCCTTGATCTCTTTTTCGTACGGCATATAACAGTAACAGCAGGTCTCCCACGACCACGGCCACGCTTCCGTTCCTCTCCTCTCTCTCCTGATCCTCCTCCATTTCAAGGCTTCAATCGTAAATTTAGCGTCTTGTATCCGTGATATCGCGAATGACTATTGTACGTACGTAATGCATTGCGCGCGCTATGCATGCATGCTAGCTATATATTGCGCGTACGTTATTTATATACTACTTCTATGGTACGTTACCGCACGTACGCGCGCGCGGTCGGTACATAAGATCCAGCTGCCAGATTAGCTACTCGCCCGGCCGCGCGCCCGGCC